>VMDO01015441.1:0-44869 GCA_007922755.1 Pedetes capensis
TGGACATTGAACAAGAGAGACAGAAAAAGAATTGATGCTTTTGAACTGTGGTGCTGGAGACGTCTATTGAATATACCATGGACTGCCAAAAGAACCAACAGATCTGTCCTAGAAGAGGTACAACCAGAGTGCTCCTTGGAAGCAAAAATGGCCAAACTGCGTCTTACATATTTCAGACATGTAGTCAGGAGAGAACAATTCCTGGAGAAGGACATCATGTTTGGAAGAGTGACAGGTCAACGGAAAAGAGGAAAACCCTCCACCAGATGGATTGACACAGTGTCTGCAACAATGGGCTTAAACATAAATAAGATCGTTTGCCTGGCACAGAATCGGCAAGTGTTTCGATCTGCTGTACATAGGGTCGCTATGAGTCGGACTCGACTCGACGGCACCTAACAACAACAACAATAATGCAGCATCTGTTTTTAAAAAGTTCAAAAAATAGAAACAGAAAGTAGAGGCATGGTTACCAGGGTAAATAGGGAAAGGAAATGGGGAAGAATAGTTCAAAGTGTACAAATTTGCAGTTAGGTAAGATGAAAAAGTCTAAAGCTATAATCTACACCTTGATGGCTTTAGTTAATAATACTGTATTATATAAGAAAATTTGATAAGAGAGTATATTTTAAGTTAAGACACAGAGAGTTAAGTAATGTGATGGACATGTAAATGTGTTTCACTGTAGTATCCATTTTACTGTGGATATGTGTATAAAATCATCATGTTGTACACTTCAAATATATGTAATAAAAATAAGTAAAACAACATAAACCTTCTAATGGCTTCCTGTTACACATAGAATAAACCCAAACTCTTCACTACGATCTTGGTTGCCACTCTGACTTTGTCCTGTATCACTCTAGCCATCCTGGCCTTCTTTCTGTTCTTCTAGTATGCCAGCTTGGATCCAGCCTCAGGCTGCTCTTTTGCACTTCCTCTGCCTGGACCCCTGCCCTCCCCACCCCCCTTCTTCACAGAGAGATCTCCCTCTTATTCACACCTCACTCAGATGGTGCCTTCTCTGAGAGGTCTTCACAGACTACCCCTTCTAAAGTAGTGTGCTTTAGAGGCAATGACCATTTTCTTGCTCATTTATTTGTTACTGGGGACCATATCCAGGACCTGACTGAAAACCCATGAGAATGGAGACATTCACCCCTCTATTGTCAGCATTTGGGGTAAATGCTGGCATGCACAAGACATTAACAAATGTTTTTGAGTTAATGAATCTCATATAATCCTCAGAACATTTTCCCCCATTATACAGATGATGAAAGGATACAGAGAAGGTAAACAAATTGCTCAATGACAGGAAATAAAAAGATTTGAAACTACGTAGTTTATTGTCAAAACTCTTCAGTTTAATACCATATTTTTGCCCTTTAACTGGTAGATGTAATACTGAAATTAACATGCTACTCCAATGGAACTATAAATAAATTTGTTCCTTTGTCTCCCAAGAACATCCATTAGTTTTTCATGATCATCTCCTCTACTGTGGAAGCAGCCTTCTTATTGCAGCTTCTAAAAATCATGGAGGAACTTGACAACTAGCTTTTCTGAATGAGCATGGCTGCTTATTTTAAGAAGATAACATTTTCCCAAATGCCACCATCTACAAAGAACAACATAGGTCACATAAATTTTTCTTTCTGATAAAGAAAACCAAGAGCCAGATTCAGATTAGTAAATGGAACACAATTTGAGCTTTCATCTCAAATATTTCGGCCGATCTCAGTTGACTGCACACAGTCTAACTGATCTGCTTTCTCTGTCACAACTTTCTCGTTCACATGAAGAAGCAAAAACAAAACTAAACAAAACTTCTCAGATCTTTTATCACTTAAAAAAAATCAAGTTATTACTCTGGGAGGAATTTCACAGGGGTAGAATCAACATTATCTCAAATTTCCCATGAGTATGCCAGACATAATGAAAGGTTGCTAGAAAATACTTCATTTCCATCCAAGAAGCACTTCAGGGAAATGGAACTATGGGTGTTTCCCACTGCCCTAGGCTCCAAAGCCCTTCTAAACAGGTTCATTTTAGTCCATTGAGTGTTAGCTAGAATCATACCAGAAAATCTTGTCAAGATCAAATAGTAATATATTCCTAAATTATGGGATTATTTTCTGTCCTTCAAGCACTTAAAGTATCTACGTGAACTAGCTATGAGTGAATATTTCAAAATACAGCCTACCCTCATTACATTGACTCTTGTCAAGATGACAGTCTTTCAGCCTGCTAAGGTTTCCCACCAATAAATATCCAGTTTGCACAGTTCCTCACTTTCTAGTAATTTCTTCCACTAGAAGTTGGCTTAAGACAAAGAAGTGGAGAGCTAGCAGCCTGGGATGCATGGAATGGAGCAGACAGGGAGATAAATTTTGTTAGGAGAAATATATTATACACTGCAAACATACTGAACATGTTCTGATTTTCAAATCCTGTTTAAAATTTCCTTGGTTTCTCTTAGCATGGTGATGTACACCTGTAATCCTAGCACTTGGGAGGGTGAGGCAGGAAAATGGACAGAAGTTTGAGCCTAGCCTGGTCGATATTGTCAGTATGAGGACAGCCTGGGCTACACAATGATTCCCTATCTCAAACAACAACAACAAAAACCCAAAAAACAAAATTTCCCTAGCTTTATGCCTAACAGTGGCAAAAAGTTATAAGATTGCAAAACTTTCTTGTACTTTTTTTTGCATAGCTTTGTTTGTCTTGAAGTTCAGTCACTCCTTTGAACCCAGTGCCAGTTTTCTCATCACAATATGAAAAGCCAATAACTCTGTTATTTTGCTTGTATTCTAATGTCAGGATTATAACAGGGCAGGCACATTTTGCCTTGTTCTTACATCTTTATCGTCCTAGGAAATACTACACTGCGTCACTTTACCTTATCAAATTGGCATAGACCAAAAGCCTGACAACACTGAGTGTTGACAAGAATAGAGAACAATGAGAAAATTCACGCAATGCTAATAGGAATGCTAAACTGGTCCATCCTCTTGGAAATCAATTTGTCAATATTTAGAATAGCTGAAGATCTTCATAAGCCCTGGCTTAGTAATATTACTTCTAGGAATAAATTGCTTGTTTGCATTAGAAAACACTTAAAGAATAGGTGGGCATGCCTGTAATAATCCCAGCACTTGGGAGGCTGAATCAAGAAGATCTTAAGTTCAAGGCTAGCCTGAGCTACATTGAGAAACCTTGCCTCAAAAAACAAAAACAAAAACAAAGGAACAAAAACATATTATGAAAAATTTTTAAAAGCAAATTGCAGAAGGATGTGCATGGAATGATATGTTTATGTTATGCTTAAAGACATTTAAAACAGCTTTCTACTCTTCCCAGCTTTCTGACCACCATGAAGTAAGGTGAGTTGCTTTCCTCTGCCACACGTTTCTATTATGATGTGCTTCCTCATCTCAGGCCTTAATCCAACCAGACCTAATGACTATGGAATGAAACTTCTAAAACCATGAACCAAGACAAATCTTTCCTCCTTTAAATAAATAAATAAATAAATAAATAAACAAGATAAAAACATGCAAAGCAATCACCTGTGTTATTTATAGATGTAATCTTGTATTAAAGGATATAGAAATATGAATGGACTTGGCAGCAAATTCAGAGTATACAGGAGCTCTGATATGATATACAGAGAAATTGTACAGACAATACAGAAGGTTCAAATATATTCATAATTTATTTTCTATAACAACTGCAAGATCTGAAACAAATATAGCAGAATGGGGCTATGGATACATTCACAGTGGTCATTTTTCTCTACTTCCCTATTTTTGAAATATTTAGGAGAAAATCACTACCTTTGTGTGCAGTTTATTTTCATTCAGTAATCATGGGGAGAGCAACTTCTATGAGTTAAGCATTATGCTAAGTCAGAGTCTATGTCTTTGGAAGACTTAGAATCTAGTAGGGGCTGATTTTGACCCCATGGCAATTAATTTGTACCTCTGTTATCATCTTCTGCCTCTTCTTATGGTATCAGGTTTCATGACAGCTTTCCTTATACAGCAGCACTATCCAACAGGATTTCCTGCAATGACCAAGGAATTCTATCTGTATTGTACAATATAGCAGCCATCAGTCACATCGCTGTTAACACTTGAAATGTGGCTAGTGTGACTGAGGAACTGAATTTTTAACTTAAATTAATTTTAATTGGAGTAGCTACTATTGGGGTTTTGTGTGCAGCCATCTTGGTTTTCAGCCACCATTTCATAAGTTAAGTTTCGCTTCTACCTCAAGGAAGGTCATTTCGAATACTTAACTTGGCTTCCTGGTATTGCCCCATCTTTCCCAATCTATCTGGCCCTAGGCTTATCCCCTTCTGGCATAACCTAATTTGGAAGTGGCACTGTCAGGGGTGGCACCGTTTGTGGCACCACCCAGAACCACTCCCCTGATGTCTGCCTTGACTGGAAAATTCCACTCTACCCCCATATAAGGAGACGTCTTGCTGTACCTTGCTGCTGTTCTCTCGTTCCTGGAGGCAGCCACTCTGTCTTTCTGCTTATTAAAATCTCTCCTGTGAGTTCTTGAGTGTGGAGTGGTCTTTGGGAGACACTTCCAGCCAGATGTTGGAGAGCACAGTGGGAGAGTATGCTTTTTAAGGAAAGCACTATGTCTGTCATTTTTATAGCCCTGGTTTCAAGTTCCACTTTCACTTTCAGAGCACCTACTAAAACACTGTATCTAATGAAGACTGATAAAAATCTGTTGAGTTGAATTCTAGAATTGAGTCCTTGTGGCACCATGAACTAGCATGTGTTTCATGGAAACTCACTTGATCTCAGTACAGTCATTCATTTATTTATCAAACATGTTCTGGTCACCAGTTCTGTACTGAAAGGAATTCCATGGTATTGTCTGGGCAATAGTTCTCTTAGAAATAAAATGAGAAAATTAATCCAGAATATTTCTAAAATCTCCCTAATTCTCTATGGATACATTCAATGAACTGTTCATTTGTGCCTATAATAATTTTGAGTTTATTTGAATGGATAATAACACAATAAAATGAAGATATCTACAATTGCTGAGAGCCCTGTTGGGCTCGTTCATTCATTCATTCGTTCTTTCATTTAATAAGTACTTACTAAGGATTTTTTATGGATGTTTGTTTGGCTTCTCTTTACTCCACCCTAGAATTATGAGGATGGTTGAGCACACAATACCTGACACTAGGCAGATGGAACTGATAGCAGTGTATTAGTCACTCATAGTCACAACCTGGGGGAGAAACATACTGCATAGCACATGGGGCCCCTTTGGGACTGCACTTGGGAACAGAGTGAACAACTCAGTGCTGTGGAGGAAGGATTTGCAATATCAAGAGGTCAAGGGGATCCCTGGCTCTTGTGGGAGGATTCAATCAACTTGATTAATAACTCCATGTGCTATGAGGCAACCTGCTCCACTCAGGAATAAGCAGGAACAACGCCTAGCCTGTTTGATAATGAAGGTTGTTTCATTAGGGAACCTGATTCATGGGAGAAGAACAGCGGAGAGGAGTTTGCACCCAGGCCATTTAAGACCCTTATGATTTTACCAGATGTCAAGGCAGCCCACATAATCAAGCATTAATTTTAGGTTCTATGCCACAGTAGGCCAGGTACTATGCTGGGTACCCTCATGGGCAAGAGAAGGACAAGTGACTCCTGAATCCACAGGTCTTATAGTTCAAGTGTCAGGGGCATATTGGTGGAATTACTGGACTATACTGTGGTTTTGTTGTTCGATGCCGTCGAGTCCGAGTCGGTATCTGACTCATAGCAACCCTCATAGGGTTTTCAATGGCTGACCGTTTCAGGATTGCCTCGGGAGTGGATTGCCAGGCCCTTCTCCCATTTTTGTGGTGCTGGGAACTGAACTCAGGACCTCAGAGACTACAGCGCAGTGCTCTGCCAACTGAGCTAAATCCCAGCCCCATACTGTGGTTTACCATAGAGATATTCCTTCTATCTCTAACTTGGCCTGAATCCCAGGGCCAAACAGCATGGAGGAGGGGTAATGGCTTCTGTTCGCCACTAGAGGGCATTTCTTGCTTTCTACAGGGGCCTTGCTTCCTTGGATTTTCCTTACATTGTGAGTTTAGAGCAATGATTGTTGTTTTGTTTTCTTTTGCTTTGTTTTATTTTGGGATATGGTCTTGCTGTGTGCCCAGACTGGCCTGGAACTCTCTATGTAGACCAGGCTAGTCTAGACCTCACATGGATCCTCCAGCCTCAGCCTCCCAGGGTGGGATTACAGATGTGCACCACCCTGCCAAGTTTAGAGCAGTGATTGATTCTTAACTCTAGTACACATCAGAATTTCTGAGGAAAAATTTTGAACTGAGCTTCACCTCCAAAGGTTCTATTCAGTGAGACTATGTTGAGCTTGGATCTCTATAATGTAAAAATGTTTCCCATGTGATTCTGATAGAGATGAACAAGCAGACATTTTAGTAAACTAGTTTACATTCTGATTTTCAGAGTTCCCATTTTGGTATAAGAAATAAAATAAGAATTCTTCATATAGTCTTCTACATCACATGTAGTTAGTTCATCACTTCCTAAATTAGTATTTTTTTTTTTTTTTGTAACAGTGCTAGGGATGGAATGGGAGAAGGTCCTGGTAACCCACTCCCAAGGCAATCCCGGAACAGTCAGCCATTGAAAACCCTATGAGGGTTGCTATGAGTCAGATACCAACTTGACGGCACCTAACAATAATAAGCTAGGGATGGAACCTCAGGGCCTTGCATATGATAGGCAAATTCTCTACCACTGAGCTTCATCCTTAGCTCAATTATCATTTTTGAGTTTAATTGAGTTTAAATTTTGGTTTTTGTTTGTTTTGTTTTACTTTGCATTTTTTGTTTGTTTGTTTGTTTGTTGGGACAGAGTCCCTCTTTGTAGCCCAGGCTGACATGGACCTTGCTGTGTAAATCAGGCTGGCCTCAAACTCACATCAGTCCCCCTGCCTCAGCCTCTCAAGTGCTGGCATTATAGCTATGTGCCACCATGCCCAGTTTTTGAGTTAAATTTAAAAGTAAAATTTGATCATAGATTCAGAATTTTGTTTGTTGGGTTTTCTACTTATTTTTGTTTGTGGTGCTGGGGATCAAACCTAGGGCCTCACAGATACTAGGTAAGTAGTCTACCACTGAGTCTTAGCTCCTCAATTACTTCTTATTTTTGTCTGGATTCTTTGTACTCCAGATTAAAAAAAGATAATAAAAACACTGGAAGAAGTAAGGAAATGTGAGCAAAGATGAATCTGTTTTGAAAGCAAAGTTTTAGAGAAACTATGTGACCAGTTTAGGCTCTGCAGGACTCGGTACATGGTGACATCCAACAATCAACACCATTAATAAGTCACAGTGTATAGTACTACGTTCTGCTTTGGCAATTCATAGAAACCCAGGAAGTATAAAAAAGAAAAACCTTGATACAATGGGTTTTTTGGGGGGGGGAGGAGCAGAATGGTTGTTTTATTTTGCTTTGTTTTGTTTTTTCAAGGCAGGGTCTCATCATGTAGTCCAGGCTAGCCTCAAACTAGTGATCCTCCTGTCTCTGCCTTCCAAGTGCTAGGCTCACAGGTGTGCCCCATCATGCCCAGCTTGATATAATGTACTTTTGTGGCAGCTGCAGTATGTGCTGATCATCTGTAGAGTTCAGGACTCCTGGATGACCCACGTCTTTGTCCCAGCTCAGCCTACGCTGGCTCTGTCATCATAAGACATGACCACTGACCCATGTTTCTGTAGCACCTCTCCCCAAGGTCATTGTGGGGACTGAATGAGATCGTGTCTGTTAAAGTAATTTATAAATAATTATGGGCTGGGGTTCAGCTCAGTTGGTAGAATGCTACTCCACACTCTCTGAGGACCCAGGTCGGATCCCCACCACCACAAAAATGGCAGAAAGATGTGGCAGTCCACTCCCAAAGCAATCCCAAAACAATCAGCCATTGAAAATCTTACAAGGGTCTCTATGAGTTGGAGTTGACTCGAGGACACCTAACAACAAATAAACAGTTATACTACATCCCAGGTCTCACCAGACTCAACCCGTGAGTGCCAACAGGGTCACGTGGACATTCATGCTGAGCTATAACGATATCTTACCTGAGCAGAAAGGCGTGCAGGCTCTGCAACCTTGAGTTTTAATACAAAACTGAGTTGAATTCTGAAGCAAAGTGGGAGTGGGAAGGCTGCGCTTTACATTTAGACTAAAGCCTCATGTTTGCAAACCAGATGCTTTGGTTTGGGCTCTAGACCAGCACTTCCAGCCAGCATGAACCTGTATGAGTGGAGGGAAGGAGGCAGGTGGCCAAAACAGACAGGAGGATGTTGTGCCTTCCCCTTCTACTTTCCTCATCCACCCTCCCACACTTTTCTCCCACGCCAGACACCAAATTCTTCTCTTCTTCAGCTCAAAAAACAAATGCTCTCAAGCATTCACTTCTGCAAATAGATACCTGAAGGAGTGGCCAGCTTGAATACAGGCTTGGCTCCGTTCTGCTCCCAGCCACAAACAGATTTGCAGGGCTATCCTCCACGTCTCCTGGCTTATTTCCATCTTGATTCTGAGAAGCAGGAAGTAAAGAGCTATAATTGGGAACAACCTGATTTCCCATCACGTTGACACGGAGCACTGAGTCACTAAATTTTTTAATGTCTTCTCTCTCCTAAAGTTGAACTGTGTTTTGGAGACAGGGTCTCGCTATGCAGCCCCGGCTGGCCTCAAACTCAGGATCCTCCTGCCTAGCACCCCGAATGCTCTGTTAAAGTTTTGTTGTAGTGATTTCTGCTGTTACTGTTGCTTTGCTTATTTAGATTTGCAAGTGAAATAGGCTCCTTTCAAAGCCTTTAAGTGAGTTCTTAAGTGATGTACTTTTGGTGTCCTGTTTTAAAATTGGTGTAATTATTTGATGATAAAATATTCCATGAAAAAAGGTGAAAGGAAGACTCCAGGCAAGAGAACCACAGAGTTATTTAAGGACTACAGACTTCCTTTCAAAGCTGTATGCTAAATTATGAAAGATGCACTCCTGGCAGACAATGTGAGTTCATCTAGAAAAGGAAACTGTTCTCCTTTAGGGTAAGCTGACAGTTCATTCCTGCCCTCTGGTGACTTTCAAAACACACAAATGCTATTCTATTTATTCATTGTCAGGAAGATTTTTTTAAATATCCCAGGGCGAAATTATAAATGTCTCTTTCCAACCAAACTAGTTAAATAATGAAAGAATGCATCTTGTTCTAGAAGGTGGATGGCAGAGATGCCTCCTGAGCGTGCTGGGATCTCACCTGGCCTAAGGGCCTCAAGATAGCTTTTTAAGAAAAAGAAAAAGAAAAAAGCTAGTTTAGGAGGCTCATTTATGAGCCTATGCAAATTCTACATTTGTCAGTGTTTCCTTTTGAATTACTAACTTGAATTACTCACTCGAAATCACTCACTCTACTACACTGGCATAGAACAGGAATCCACCAAATAACTTGAGAGAGGTTGTCTGTCTCAATGTCTAAGACATCCATGAAATTGGAAATTTTCTCGAGAAGCATGGGTGTGTCAGGGAGTGGACTTATAAGTGATCCTCTCTTGAACTAAACAGGTAATTAGAAATCCCATATCAGATATACTTATGGCAGAGGGTGTAAGCAAAAAGAGTAATAACATTTATATTTAATGATAATAATCCATTATGAATCTCTCCTCCCTCTTTCATAATTGTTCTCCACTTACAGAATCTATTTCTAGGCAAATCACATTTCTCAGTCAAGTATGAGAAAGTGTAGGCTGTTCTTGTTTTATAAAGCCAAGCCATCATCTTAGCAGCTTAAAATAACAGCTGCCATTTTACTGAATACCTGACTACTCTCCAGAGCCATCATCCTGGGCATTTTGCAAGCTGTAGCTCATTCACCCTCCTACCACAACCGAAGGAGGTACAATTATTTCACCTATTTTGCAGATGGGGAAAACAAGGCTCAGAAATGTTAAGCAACTTGCTGAAGTCACCCAATAGTGAAGGTTGGATAGAGCCTCCATGGAGTGTCGTGTAAGTCCTTTACTGCCCAGAAAGGTACCCAGGCTTGATCCACTTACCTGTGCCACATGCAGGGCAACAGCCTCCCCTCACGGGGGTGCCCTTTCCTCATATGAACAGAGGCAGTCTATGCATTGTTGGGGGTCCCAGGAATAAAACCTGGAGTGAAACCCACTGAGCTGCTTCCAGCCTCATGCTTCACACTATACTACCTGGCCATGCATATTTTCCTACTTGAGAGGGTCCCAGAAAGTTACAAACTGCTCCATTCTTATTTACTGATTGGGCTTAGGGGTGGGCACGGGGGGGAAAGATGAGTCATCCCTGAGGGATGAGAAGTGGGAAGATGTCCTGCATCTTTTGGAACAGCCTGGTTTTCTGGTTTGGTGGGAGGAGCTGTGATTGGCAGCAGCAGCAAAGCATTGTCCTGGAAAATGCCTGTGGCCTGACCCTTGGGAGGTCAACCCAACTGTGGGAGTCTGGGTGGCTCAGGATGAGTGATGGTACGTGCTCTGATGAGAGACATCACTTCGGTGCAATGAGCAGGAGACAGGAATTCTCAGGCCAACTCCACCTTAAGTTGGCATTTTGACCTTTGACCAGACACTTAACCTCAGTGACATTGACCTTTCCATCTGAAAATGCAGACAATGATAACAACTAGGAGACATTTTAGAGCAGGCAAAATTGGTCTTCGGTGCTTTGTCTTCTGTCTAGCTCTTTCTGCTCTATTTCTCTTTCTCCCAGCATTCTTTTTCCTCATTTTTCTATGGGGTTGTGAGGGTTCATAGAAATCCATTAGTATTATAGATGTTGTTGTTGTTGTTAGGTGCCGTTGAGTCTGTGTCTGACTCATAGCAACCCTACATACAATACGTGAAACACTATTGTCAGTGCTTCTCTGCTATCCATAGGGTTTTCAATGGCTGATTGTATTTTGGGAGTGGGTTTCTGGATCTTTCTCCCAAGCCTATAGCACCTGGTGTTCCCAGGAAGTCTCCCATCCAAGTACTAACCATGTCTGACACTGCTTAGCTTATGAGATCTGATGGGATCAGATGCCACAGTGGTGTGGTTGCACCCATTATAGATGTTAGGGATTTAAAATATTGACTTTTTCCAAATCTATCTTTACCCCAAAGAAAAAGGAAAGGAAGGCCTGGCCCAAAGGATATAATTGCTATTGGGTGAAGTTTAGCAGCAGATGGAAATTTTCCGACTTCCCAGGACCTATACATAACAAAGGTGCATAAGCAACATTGCTCAAGTATATAGTAAAGGATGCACCCACAGAGAGTCATGCAAGTCCTTCATTGCCCATAAAGGTGCCTAGCCTGTGATCCACTCACCCAGCTCACATGTAAGGACACATATTCCTCTAAGGAATGCCTTTTCCTAAAATGAACAGAAGCACTATATGAGTTATTGGATTGCCTGTTCTGGGACAGTTTTGTGAAGCTTTTGCTTGTTTGTTTGAAAATCATAGGCATGTAGCTATGTGGAATATTATACAGTCATTATAAATGGTCATTTACAAAGACTATGAGGGAATATTAGAGTCAATTTCCAGATACAATGTGAAACGTAAAAAGCATGAGCCCTCAAAATATGTCAGCTATCAGACATAACTACCTAAAATGACATACCTGTACAGAGAGAGCCTGGCAAGTAATATAGAAAATTGGAAACAAAAATTGGTTGGGGTGGTGGGATAGTCAGTGATATAATTTTTTAGTGAACATGACCATAATGTGAAGTGTATTAAAAACACTGAAAATTCCATTTATAGGAATTCCATTTATAGGAAATTGACAACATAGGCAATTAAATTCCCTATTGATATAATTTCAGGCTGATAATATATATATATATACATATTATATTTGCCTGCAGCCATAGCCCTGTGGCATCCGATCCTGTCAAATCTCGGAAGCTAAGCAGGGTCGGGCCTGGTTAGTACTTGGATGGGAGACCACCAGGGAACACCAGATACTGTAGGCTTGGGAGAAGGACCTGGCAACCCCCTCCCAAAAATCAGTCTGCCATTGAAAACCCTATGAACAGCAGAGAAGCACTGACAATAGTGTTTCCCCTGTTGTACAGAGGGTCGCTATGAGTCAGATACCGATTCGACGGCACCTAACAACATATATATTTGGTATAAGATATTTTAAGATTTAGCATTTCTGTAAGGCCCTTAAATATTTTTTTGACAATGCAAACACACTGTAATTAACTGAATGCTCAATGATTTTCACATAGAGATTTTTTTTAATCTAAGAATTTGTCAAAGTTCTTTTAAAAATAAGGTTATGGTGGTTCTGGGGAAAGAGAATAGTATGAGTACCTTCACACCTCAGAACTTTTACTTAGAAATATATCAGAGGTCGTTGCTTTATAAATGTTTACTGAATGGACGCATGAGTCATTTCCCCCAGAAGTAGAAGAATTAGATGACTCTGAAATCTTCTTTAGCTTAATCACTGCTTTTGCAGGGCATTCTGAATGAGCACTCACAGGCGCCTATTAGGTTGTTATTGTTGAACTGATAATTATGCCATCCCCATTTCCCAAATAGAGGGCAGGATTTTTTCCCTGTAAATATCATTTGTGCTGTAATCTAAAGGAAACGTTAGAATAGAAATTCCAGGTATTGCCACTACCTTTCCCCTTGATGGGCTTTGAAGATTTTTTTTCACATGCATACCAGGAGTCTCATCTTCTTAAGCTGCCCACCTGACCTTCACCCTCAAAAAGCAAAGCTGCTGATCACCGACTGCCAAAGCTGGAAGGAACTTTATGAGTAGTGTAATCCCAGTGGCTCATTTTACAGATGAAGAAAGGGAAACTCAGAAAGGGAAAGCCTTTCCCAAGGTCGCACAACACCTCAGGAGCAAAATTAGGCCTTTGTTTTTGTTTGTTTGTTTGTTTCAGGGCCAGAGATTGAAGTCCAGGTTTTGTGCATGCTAGGCAAGCACTCTGCCACTGAACTGCACCCTTAGCCCTGGGACCATTTCTTTTCTTTGGTATGACCCTGTTCTGATATCTGCTAGTCCATGTCACAGACTTAAATTAATGGGTCCTCTCATCCCCGTTACAACAGTAACACATGCTTGCTAAATGGAACTTAAAAGGAAGGTGGTGTGGCGTTTCAGTGCAGGATTCAGGCAGGATGCCAGCTAGAGATCTGGAAAGTGATAGTGGAGAATGAAGACATGACAGCAGGACCCCACCATTACTAATCACCTCTAGAGAATGTGGGGATGCCTTGCCCCAAGTCCCTTTGGGTAGCTGGAGTCAACCCTCCCTTGAATTTTGAAAGTTGATCTTTTCAGATGAGACCCTGAATTCCCCTTCTCTAGGATGAAGACTGGGCTTTGCCAGATTCCTTAATGATGACACCCCATGGTTTTCCTGTCTGTGAGAACCCCAGCATGGACTCCTCCTCATGAGACAGTGTGTGAGCTGACCCCATTTCTGCCCCCTGGGGATACACTACAGGAAGCCTCCCGGAGGCAGCTGAGATTTGACACCCCAGAAGGAAAGGCCTCCCAGCCAGGCATCTTCATCTCCATGGTGATTCCAGACTCTGCTGCACATCCAGCAGGACTTGAGAAAGGGGATCAAGTGGATTTCCAAGATATTGAGCACATCAGGCTGCTGAGACCCTGAAGACAGCTAGTGAAATCAGCATGTGGGTGCACACGCACTCTACAGTGACCATTGCCAAAGGAGAGGACTGCACGCCGAGAGTTGGGGCCCTCGGCCCTCTGTGTGGAATCTGCCAGGACTTGCTGGCCAGGCCCCAGGGAAGCCACTTGGGAAATTCTGCTCTCAGCCCTCTCTGCCATAGTGGGTGGGGAGGATGGGGAGGCAGTCAACCAACTGCATTCCCCAAACTGTATTGTGATTTTGGTTCCCAAGTTTTCTAGGGGAGCATTAATTCCTGAAAGGAGAAGGACAGTGATGTTTAGGGATAACCTAGAGTGAGAGAAACCAGCTAGAAATAGCAACTGACATTTACTGGATACCATGGGCTAGGTGGGCTGGGATTTAGCTCGTTTGGTAGAGCGCTGCTCTGCAGTCTCTGAGGTCCCGAGTTTGATTCCCAGTATCCCAAAAAGGGGAGAAGGACATGGCAATCCACTCCCGAGGCAATACCGAAACAGCCATTGGAAACCTTATGAGGGTTGCTATGAGTCGGGCACAACTTGATGGCACCTAACAACAACAACATGGGCCAGGTGCTCACACATCTTACCACTTTAATTATAGAAATCAGTAGAAAAATGATTCTTGGGGACCTTCCATCTGATTTGCCTAAGCATCTCATAGCATACTTGTACTACCAGAAGTCTCCTACACTTAACAAAACACTGTTTATGCCCCTTCCTCCTCCTATCTTCTCCCCACTCACAAATAAAACACAATATTGATTTTTAAAATATATAAAATATATACAATGGGAGAAGGACACAGCAACCCACTCCCCAAAATCAATCCACCATGGAAAACCCTATGAATAGCAGAGAAGCACTGACAATAGTGTTTCGCCTGTTGTATGTAGGGTTGCTATGAGTCGGATACTGACTTGACGGCACCTAACAACAACAACAACAAAATATATACAAACCATTTGAAAAAGAATATAAAAATCACTCATAATCCCACCACCAAGGGAACTATGATTATTAACAGGTGTGTATGTATTTTTGGTCCTTTAGGCGCTACTTCAGGGGGACAGGAGCATGGGGCCACAAGTGTATGGAGGGTTGAGGGGCATCGTGTGTGCATGGTTGGGCTCTGGTCATGGGTAGGATTACTGTGGTGCATCAGTCTGCTTCTTTGGCTTCCCTCATGGAACAGCCTTGGCATGTTGTGCCCAGGAGAGTTATGAGAGGGGACTTTACATGATGTCCATCACTGGCCATCTCCATCTTGGGTATATTAGGCAGTCCTCAGAAGTATGGGAAAATAAATTTCTGTTCTTTAAGCTACCTATGCTATGGACTTTTGTTATGACAGTCCAAGGTGAATAATGGCTTTTTGTGTGTGTGTGTGTGTGTGTGTGTGTGTGTGTGGTACTGGGGATTGAACCCAGGGCCTCACACCTGCATGCTTTGCAAATGCTGGACCACTGAGCTGCACCCCCAGCCCATTTTTTTTTTGACTTTTGGAGACAGGGTCTTGCTAAATTACGCAGACTGCCTCTGGTCTCGAACTTGCGATCCTCCCACCTCTGTCTCCCGAGTTGCTGGGATTACAGGCATGCACCACCACGCCCGGCCACTAATGGCTTTTGGAACCAAGTGGGGTGCTGCTGTGTAACAAATATCTAAAAAATGTAGAAGTGGCCTTAGAACTGGGTAACCAGCAGAGACTAGAAATCTGAGATCAGGGAGCCATCATGGTTGGATTCTGGTGAGGGCTCTCTTCCTGGCTGCAGATGGCTGCCTTCTTTCTGTGTGCTCACGTGGCCATTTCTTGGAGAGAAGGCATTCTCTCCTTTTCGTCCTCCTCCTCCATCATCCCCTACAGCACGACAAGCTAGCAGACACATGGAGGCTCCCTCTTCTTATAAATACACTAATGCCATCTTGAGGGTCCCATCATCATGACCTCATGTAAATCTAATTCACTGCCAAGGTCCTTCTCCAAATACCACCACATTAAGAGTTACGGGTTTGATGTGAATATTGGAGGAACACAAACATTCTGTCTGTGCCAGTTGGGAAAAGCAGGAATATATGGTAGACACTGATTTCTTCTTTCCTTCCTCTGTCTACTTCACCACAGCTAATCAATAATCTTCTATAGTGTTCCTTTCTATAGGCTAAAAGGCATGAGTCAAGGAGGGGATCATTTGATATCTCTTGCTACCACTGAGATTTTCTGCAAAGTTCACCTGCTAACAAATTGTAAACATTTTCCCACATCAATATTGCTTTAAAATGATTTTTTAATCTCTCCATAAGGGTATACAAAATGCATGAATCATAATCTATTTAATGAACCTTGTATTTTTGAAAATGTCTGTTGTTTCCAACTTTTTACTGTTACAAACAAGGCTGCAGTGAACATCTTTGAATAGTACTTAAACACGTGTGCTTCTATACTGTCTCTTTAGGGTAAATTCTTAGAAACAGGATTGCTGGGTGAAAGAATGTAAATATCATAAAAGCATTTGGCACCTATTGCCTGACCAACTCTAGAAAAGTTGTTTCAATGTTCAGATCTACCTGTCAGACTTGGGACCCATCCTAGGTTCATGGAAAGTTAGACTTCAGCCCCTTCTCTCATCCAGGCCTTGTTTGATCAATCACAAGGAGACAGAAGACACAGATACCAGGAGATGGGAGTTTCAGGTAGGAAGAGGCAGAATCGAGGCAATGGGTCTTTCTTGTCCTGTCCACAAATCAAAGACAAACTCTGTGGGGTGGTAGTTTCTGAGCCCTTCAGTGACTTTGGGTCAGAAGTGGTGGACAGGGGGACATCCAATTGCGGCTGCTTTATTCTTCTAAGGCAGGCTCAATACCAATGCTCTTTGCTCATTTGAGATATTACTCTCTAGTAAAAATGTACAACAACCAGCAAGCATATCTTTCTGAACCAGAAAGGACTTCTCACAGGAATTTTGTAAACATTACATGTTTTAGGTTTTCTTCCCTTTATGCCAAACGTTTAAATATCATATCTACCTACTGGGAAAAGGTTTCACAGGTCTGACTGTAATCTGCTTACTTCTCTCAAAGAAAAGAAGTTAAATTGGTCATTATACAGCACCTACTACGCACTAGTGTAGTTAAGTGATTTGTGCCACTTTATTTTTATTTTTATCTGCTGTTGTAGATCATCATCATCATCATCACCATCATTGTCTTCACTACACAGAGTAAGAAACTGAGGCACAGAGAAATTAAATAATTTGTGCTGATTACACAGAAGTGCACGACCCAGAGCTGGACACGGTGGCCCATGCCTATAATCCCAGAGACTGAGGCAGGAGGATCACAAGTTTGAGGCCAGAGACAGCCTATGCAATTTAGCAAGACCTTGTCTTAAAACAAAAAATTAAGAAGATGGAGGTGTAGCTCAGTGGTGGTGCTCTTGCCTAGCATGCACAAGGCCCTGGGTTCAATCCCTGAGAGCTGCAATAAATAAATAAAAGCAAAGCACAGCTCTAGAGACCACATCCCAGAGCATGGCCCTGCAGGTTCCTGCCTCACTCTCCAACTCTACCTGAAATCTCTCATCTAAAGCCATTGGTATTTTATTAACAGCAAAATAGCCAGGCGACAGTGGATGGGGTCATCCTCAATTGTTGAAGCAACTCTTGGATAATCTTCATGCTATTGTCACATCGCTCCTTCCTCCCTCTATTCTTTGTTTTGTTTATCCAGTTTCATCTACAGACCATTTCTCTTCTGCCCTCTCTAGATGTGGGCTGGATTCTCTCACCTGTGTTTAAGAACCTGTGACATCATTGTGGCCAAGGGCAGCTTCGTTCCTTTCCCTGCCTCTCAGCCTGGTTATCAGACTGACAATGGTTCCTCTATACTTCAGATACAGTGGTTTTTTCATTTATGACTATGACCGCAGCAGGTGTGACATTCAGGAGGCAATACATAAAATTGGTTTAGTAAACATATTTCTATACCCACAGAAGGTATTTTCATTACTCAAGTGGACAAAAGAAAGCCCTTTACTCAGAGGCCTCAGGGAAGCAGGGGCAGAAGAGGATGTCATGTATCTGGCATGCTGGTACTGAGGTTCTTTGTGAGAGCTGCTCCTTTATGGGTTTGCCCGTCCTGCCAGGCCCACAGCAAGTGCTCTCATGGGTCTGTTGAACCTGGAGAGGTAAAGTGAGTGGGTCCAGTGGGGGCCGTGATGAACAAGGCCAGGTGTGCACAGTGCTCCTGACTGCAGGTTCAGCTGCAGATCCAAAGGCCCATGCTGCCCAGACAGGCCAGACCTGAGGGCTGACTTTTGCCTATGGAAAGACATCTTCCTCTTTGCCAGCAACAGTCCCAGGACACAGGTTAGACAATTTTTAAGAAATATCAGTCAGCACACAAAAAGGAAGATCATCCCCCCTCTCCTCCCGCCACCTTTTTCAGTGGTAGCTAATAGGAGCGTTAGGTACTGAGGAAGTAAAAGGAGGGTCTTACCACAGCCTGTACTATGATTCTTTGTAATCCTCCAAATGTGCTGGTGATCTCATACAAGGTCTCCTATCTACTGGAATGCCCCTCAGTTAAGTTTGTAATTTTTTCTTTACAAAACCTCTCCCCCCTCCCCATCTACTCAGAGTATATACACAAATTGTACATATAGATGCATAAACACATGCATGTTGTCGTTGTTAGGTGCCATCAAGTCGGTATCTGACTCATAGCAACCTTACATACAACAGGCGAAACACTTTGTCAGTGCTTCTCTGCTATTCATAGTATTTTCAGTGTTCAATGGCAGATTGATTTTTGGGAGTGGGTTGCTGGGTCCTTCTCCCAAACACATGTATACACAGCCATCAATGTAATCATGTCTTCTTTGTTATTCCCCACTGCTTCCCTTTCTTTGGCAGTGCTTGGGGTAAAATCCAGGGGCTAGTGTGTGCTAGGCAAGCATTCTACCACCCAGCCACATCCCCAGCCCTTCTCTTTTTCTTATCCACAAGGCTCTCTTCTTCCCCCACTTGTCACACAAGAGACTCTGCAAAGGAAACAATGTTTCCACATCTGTAGCCTCCAAAGTTTCACCAATGGTCCTATGTAAGGAAACATACTCACAAACATATACATTTTATACAGGCACATGTCGTCTTTTTCCTACAAAGATGAGATCATATTATATGTATGGTACTTTTCCCCATTATACATACTTTACCTAGCATTCTTTGTGGAAATCTCTTTAAGTCAACTTGTTGTTGTTGTTGTTGTTGTTGTTGTTGTTGTTGTTATTGTTAGGTGCTGTCAAGTTGGGTCTGACTCATAGCCACCCAATGTACAATAGAACCAAACACTCCCTGACACTGTGCCATGCCTGGTACTATCTCTTACAGCACTGCTCTGCTATTCATAGGGCTTTTAATGGCTATTTGTTCAGGAGTGGACTGTTGGGTCCTCATTCCAAGCCTACAGTGCCTGATATTCTCAAGTGGTCTCCCATCCAAGTACTAACCAGGCCTGACCCTGCTTAGCTCCTGAGATCCAATGAGATCAGATGCACTTAGACAGTTGTAATTCAGTCTTTCTAATAGCTTCGTAATATTCCACAGTGTGAGCAAGACCATAGTTGACTCAACCATTCCTCAGTTGAGGGGGATTCATCTTGTTTCCAGATTTGGACCACCAAGAGCAATGCTCTGATAAATATCATTGTATTTATAGTTTTAAGTACTTTTGATATTATTTCTGTAGGCCAGATTCCCTGGAGTGGGATTATGGACCAAAGCATACACATATTTTTAGTGAGTATTATCTGATTCTGATTGCTTTCTAAAGAATCCTTTTCTAGTCAATTTAAAATAAGTCTTTGTATGAAATACTGCTAGCACTTTTTTTTTACCATTATTCAAATTAAAATACTTTTAGATAGGTAAATTCTAGTGTCAACAGTATTTTACCTATTAACTATGTTCATTACTTCTCTTATGATAGGAGGTTTTACTTTTAGATAATCACTTCTTCACCTCCCTCTCACCTAATCTTTCTGATTCACACTTATTCAACTTCCCAGAATCAGCTCAAACTCAGAAGACACCGCCCTTATCTCAACTTCCCTAATCCACCCTTCTTCCCAAACACGCCAGGCAGAAGCAATTCTCTCTCCTCTGCACACACCTACTGAGCACATCATATTGTACGTGTCTGGATTGTCAGCCCTTCTGGACTGCAAGCTTCTAGAGGCAGAATCAGCCTCTTATTCACACGTATTAAATCCAGTGCCAAACATATTGCTTTAAATATCACTACTCAACATGTTCTGCTTAAACATAAATAAGATCCTGTGCCTGGCACAGAATTGGGGAGTACATAGGGTCGCTAGGAGTTGGACTCAACTCCATGGCACCTAACGACAACAACAACAACTCAACATATGTGTTTTTATGGAAGTTCTTACTTTATATCATTTAAATGGTTTACTTAGTGTTTCTTTAAAAAAAAAAAAAAAAACACCTGAAAATGAAAAATTGGGTTAATGATATATTTCTGAATGAAGTGACAAATGTATATTTGGATGTTTAATAAATAAGTTAAAAAAGAGCATTTATTCATTTCACTACAGACTCTGAATCAATATACAGGAAAACAAGTCAAGAACCAACATGGGCTGGAGCTGAAGCTCAGTCATGAGTGTAGGCAAGTGTGAGGCCCTGGGCTCAATCCCCAGCACTGTAAAAAAACAATGTGTACTCTAAGTCTCTATCAAAACATTAAATGTCTGAATATGTGATGCTCGTACTTTTGACAATATGTAATGATTGATATGAATGTTCACTCATGACTCTTTGATGGTGTCCTTCCTCTAGGATACTCTGCTGTTCAACAGAAGAGTCCGTGCTATTTTCCCTCAGAAGGTATTATACCGGGTAAAACTCCCTGCACAATGTGTGTATAATACAGAGATTGGTAGTTATTAGATCTTTCCTCCCCCTTCCCTCTCACCATCCATCCCTCCTTCCCTCTTCCTTCCTTCCTTTCTTTCTCTCTTTTATTTTCCTCCCTCCCTTCCTTCCTTCTTTCCTTCCTTCCTTTCTTTCTTTCATCTTTCTTTCTCTTTCTTTCTTTCTTTTCTTTCACTTCACATGTTAGGCAAGTACTCTACCACTGAGATGCACCCCAACCCACATTTTTTTTCTTTTTATTTTGAGACAGGACCCTACTAAATCACTCTGGCTGCCTCTGGCCTTGGGTCTTGTGAACCTTATGCCTCAGCCTCCTGAGCTGCTGGGATTACAGAAAACAAGAAAGCACCAGGCAGTTTTGTTTACTTCAATGACAATTGATGGAAAAATTTAAGAATATAGGTATTTGGAATGAAGGACTTGATGTCACATAATTCTTTACGAAAAGGTTTTTTTTTTTTTTTCTCTTAATAGAATGAGTCAACTTGAAAGCTATTAGAATAAAAATATTAAAACAGAATTATCTTGAAACCTAGTATTTGTTCATGTTTCTGTAATATTTACTGTTTGGAAGGCAACAGTAAACTTACATTTACTTTGAATGAAAGTTAAATTTGGTTTAAATCAGCAATGTAGTTCCTGGAAAATAAGAGATGCTCAATAAATATATATTGGATGAAAGACTGATGAACTGTGTTAGCTGATAACCTCATTTATAACTTTGTTAGCTCATGGACTCACATTTGTTTTAAAATGCTCACATCTCACATTCTCTAGCTGGTGGCTTACAAAAAAGGTTAATCCCTAAAAAGGGAAATTAGCAAAAACTAATATTGCTGTAGGGTCCCTATGCTGTTGTTGTTGTTGTTAGGTGCCGTCAAGTCAAGTCGGTATTCGACTCATAGCAACCCTCATAGGGTTTTCAATGGCTGACTGTTTCGGGATTGCCTTGGGACCTTACTTAGTAATTTAGGGCCCAAAGCAGCTTTTAGTGACAAGCTTATGGAAGTATATTTTTGAGCACTGGTGCATGTAAATTTTTTTATCATTTGGTGCCATTTATAAACAACCAAAAAAAAAAAAATCTAAAAGTAGACTTTTTTCCAAACTTCAACTATAGCATGTGAGTCTTAGTCTAATGCTGCTGGAAAAATAATAAACATACTAAAGAAAGCATGAAGTTTGATGTAGGCAGCAATTCTAAAAACCATAAAATGATTTAACTCTTGTAGCACCATTCAAGGCATTTGGAAGGTAAACTAGAGAATAAAGTTCACTTACAGAACCCATTAAAAGGGAATCAATTCTTTAGCAATACATTAAAATATAAAGTTTTGCATAGTATTGCCTATGACCAGTATTCCACTATCCCACCATCTGGGAAACTGGGCAGGGGAGGAAGTCAACTACTTTGAATTACCTGGGGCAACAAAAGATTGCTTAAATTTTTAAGGTATCAGCTACAGCAAAGGTGAATATTAGATTAGTCATTTTCACAAAGTTCCTACAGATCTATAGCATGAAATATGAATGAAAACAGACATCTCTGATTTTGTTCTTTTGCTTGTGTCATTACTTTCTAAATACTTAATCCAGAAGGAAAATTGTTACTTTATTGGCAAGTCTTATAAGGATTCTCCCATGGGTACTGGAGAAAGAAACCAGTCTACTGGTCTACCCCAGAACCAGGTAAATCAATCATAAACATGAGCATGGGATGGAGAGAAGACAATCTGGCTCTCAGAAGCACCTACCTCAGACGGCTTTGTATACCATTAGTTTGTACGTGGATGGGGTGCAAAGAGGAATGGAAGGCAGAGAACTACAGAACTCTCTTTCTCCACAATCTGATCTCCACTCTCCTGGAGCAGGGGCTTGTTTCTGTTTAAATAAGACTGCTAAACTGGCCCGCTGCTCAGTTTTGTAGTTTTCAGAACAGAGAATTCAGACACTGCCAAATTTGTTTCTTTTTCAAGCTAGGACTCTCTAAGGCTGAGTCCTGAGCCTTCTTCAACCTTCCTAGGTCTGAGGACATTGTGTCAGCCATGAGTTCTCCAGGAGGCTTCTTGCTGAAACTTAGCTAGAAGTTGTAGGTAGCTAGCTTAAACATCAGCAGGCAATGTGGAGGAAAAGAACTGAAAATGCTTCCTGCTGTTCTGCCATGATAGAGAAGCCACATGGGTCTCTGAGGACATTGGAAGGATATTTTCAAGTGGGTCCCACACCCTGCCCAAGCCTTCGAGCCATTTGCAAAACAAAGACCCTAGGCCAGTGTCACACTAGGCATCCACATCTGGGCACTAAGGGCTGATATCACACTGGGCGTGCCCTAGTTTGAAAAAAACTAGAGGGAACATGTGCCCACTCTCTCTTCTTCCGCTTTTCTTCCACAAGCTCTCACTCTCCTTCTTTCTCTCTGTTCTTCTGCTCCTCTCTCTCCAATGACCAGGAGCTTGCCGCTCCCTTCTTTCCGGCCTGCCATCTTCTCTGTCTATCCAAGGCACTTTTCCTCCTAAAAGTCTGATTAGCTCTCCTGTTCTCTGACTTCTTTGCCTTTCCCTGGGGGACAGAGACATCCTTAAGTTGAGTTACCCAAGGAATGCAGGTCTTTCCAAGTTCCTCTGCATATGTAACTAAGCTTCTCCAGGTGCCTCAGTTTTCCCTGTAATTATTTCTTAAAGGTATACCATCTTCAATAAGTCTGCAGCCACAGCACTCTAGCATCCAATGATGCCTGATCTTGGAAGCTAAACAGGGTTAGCCTGGTTAGTCCTTGGATGGGAGACCACCAGGGAATACCAGATGCTGTAGGCTAGGGAGAAGGACCTGGAAATCCACTCCCAAAACAATCCGCCATTGAAAACCCAATGAATAGCAGAGAAGCACTGACAATCGTGCTGGGCATGGCACAGTGTTGAAGAGTGTTTCATTTTGTTGTACATAGGGTCGCTATGAGTCAGATCCAACTCAACAACACCTAACAACAACAATATTTTTAATAAACCTGTTCTATATTCTCTACTATAACTTAAGTGTCGGGTGTAAATTCTTTTACATGCTGAAGACAAAGACTGAGATTTTTAGGTTTTGTAGCCAGCCTCCCGCTTTGGACAATTTGACTCTACCTCCCAGATCCATGAGCTGCCGGCTTCCCAGGAACAGTAGGACAGGTGAAAATAGCACTGGAGAAGCCAATTTCTCTGGCCTCTGACCCTTGTGTCCTGTAGCAAGGACAGCCTTAAACCCATAATTATTTAGTCTATATTTAGTCCTGAGAAGGCAAACCTAACATGATCAGATTCTAGGGACCTAGGTTCATATTCGTGGGGTTTTCACATATAATCAGAACAGGTCATTGAGCACCTGCTTAGTGCCAAGCATTGTGTCAGGCTCTGGAAAAATGACCATGACCAGTACCTATGCACTTTGCCCTCAGAGACCTAGTCTTCTCAGAAAGGGAAGTTGGTACTTACAACAGCATGTAAGTGTCAAGTACTATGTGATCATACAACAGGGAGCAGCCAGGGAGAGAGCTGTACCTTTGATTATGGCCCACCCCACTCCTTCCTTATCTTTCAAAGAAGGAACATTTGTACTTGGATGATATTAGCACCCCAGCCTGTGAACAGCAGAATCTGGCAAATAGGAAATGACAGTCAATTGTCTCCAATGTTTTCCACATACATTTCGCTCTTCAAGCCCTGCCTTTGCTGCAGAAACAAAGTTTTCCACTTTAGAAAAGTAGACAGAGTCATATGTCACTCAACAAACCAGGAATAAGAGCTCTCCATGGTAGTATTCATTCTCAAACCCTTCCATTCTGGGGATTTGGACAATCAAATCCAGGAGATGAGGCCAAATGGGAAACCATATTAATGTAATATTTACAAAGTGTGGGAGTCAAACTTGTCACTGCTGTGACAAATTACATGAGAAAACAATTTAAGGGAGGACAGATTTCTTTTGTTTCACAGTTTTAGAGATTTCAGTCCATGATCATCTGGCTCCATGGCTTTTGGCCTGTGGCAAGGCAGAAACATCATGGAGGAAGGGCGTGGCAGAGGAAAGCTGCTCACCTCACAGCTTTGTGGAAACAGAGGAGTAACCAAAGGGGCCAAGGCCGGGGCTAGGGCCTTAAAGGACCACAACCAGCAACTCACTTCCTTTGATAGGCTCCACCATCTACCATTCTACCACCTGCCAAAAGTCAATTCAAATTTTTAATCCATCAATGAATTAAACCTTTGATTAGGTCAGAACCCTCATGATCTCATCATCTCTGGAAATATTCTCTTGGACGCATTCAGGGGTGTGCTTTACTAATCTTCTAGGCACCTCTCAATTCAGCCAAGTTGGCAATCAAGATCAACCAACACACAAAGGTCTCAGTCCTCACATATGCTGTTATCTATGAATTTAAACCTGAATGCTTCCAACTCCAAGCCAAAAAGAGATGCCTAGGAAAGTAAACTGTCCATGGATGAGATTTTCTACTTGATTCTGGTCTTTGTGAGCAATGGTTAAATCTTGCTTAGTCTTTTTTAACTTCCACACAACACAGTCCTCAGAAGCAGATCCTGAGATGAGAATTCATATGCTAGGGACATACTGAGAAAATGCTCTCATGAAGAAGCCATTGGAGGGAGTAAGAGAAGTGGGAGAAGGACAGGGAAGAGTATTCCTGACTAAAGGCAAGAAGATGAGGAAGGCCCAAAACAGGTAATCCAACTTGTCTAAGCCATAGCAGTCATGCAGGGGTCATTTGAGAAACAAATCTGAAAGAAAAAAAAAAAAAAAAAAAGGTTTGGGGCCAGATTTTTGGGTCTTGAATATGCAAATGTGATATTTATATGGGTTTTTGGAAAAGGGAAATATATGGTCATTGTCACTTAATTCTAGGACATAGGAGTTTCTGACACATTGTGAGTGAGACCCTCTATAAATGTTTGTTGAAAATAGTTGGATATCAAAACAAAGAATACTGGCAAAAAAGAAAATAATTGGATATCTAACTTTCTTGCATGTAAAAACAAAGATAGATAACTAGAAATTGCTCTTAAATTATGATTTTATAAATTTTTATTCTGCAGTATTAGAAGGCTTTCTCTCTCTCTTTTTTTTTTTCTTTGTAGTACTAGGGGTTGAACCCAGGGCCTCGCACATGCCAGGCATGTGCTTTACCACTGAGATGCACCCTCAGCCCCTTTTTAAAATTTTTCATTTTTAGACAGGGTTTGGCTAAGTTGTATAGGCTGCCTCTGGCCTTGAAATTGTGATCCTTCTGCCTCTGCCTCCCAACTCCCTGGGATTACAAGTGTGTACCACCGGCTGGAAGGGTTTTTTTGTTTGTTTTTTGTTTTTTAAACAAAGAAAACCAGCAACTGTTCTGAATCAATAGATGCCAGAATAAATGAAAACAGCTAAAATGAAAGGAGCTACTTTGGTAATTCAAAAGAATTTAACCATCAGGCAATAAAATATAAGATTGAGTTCTCATTATGCCTCGTGAGAATCAGAGCAAAATATAGCCCTCCTATAAAGAACTTTGCCTGTAACTGTAGCCCTGTGGCATCTGATCCCATCAGATCTCGGAAGCTAAGCAGGGTCAGGCCTGGTTAGTACTTGGATGGGAGACCACCAGGGAACACCAGGTGCTGCAGGCTTGGGAGACAGACCCGGCAACCCACTCCCAAAAATCAATCTGCGATTGAAAACCCCATGAACAGCAGAGAAGCACTGACAATAGTGCTTCCCCTGTTGTATGTAAGGTCACTATGAGTTGGATACTGATTTGACGGCACCTAACAACAACATAAAGAACTTTACATTACAAGTCAGAAATGAAGGCTTCTTAGAGAATTATAACATAGAAAATGTCCATGTTAATAATGTGAAAAAATGAGAAAGGCACCCTCAGGCCTTGAATTCCCCAATGTTGGGGATTTTAAAATGCACCCCATAACTAGGGTCCCTCATACTAGCATGAAGGACTGGCCTTTAGCTGACCCCAGGGCCACATTCCACTCACTCACTTCTACCCCTCCCATCGAGTGAGCAAAGATGGCCCCTGACCAGCCTGACCAGCCTCAACCACCTCAATTTTGATTGGCTACCCCTAGCATTTCAGTTAAATAACTGTCCCTACCTGGTAGGTATGACAGTTCACCTGTTGTACCTGTCAGGAATGTGCCATGATTGGCTAACCCCAGTACATGCCCTGCTCTGGGGCCCTATATAAGCAGGGCTCCTGGACCCCCTTGACCCCACCACTGTTCTCCATCCCTCAACTGCTGTCTGGACCCCATCACCTTGATCCAGCGCTTCCCAACCCAGCGGAAGATCTCCAAGCAAGCCTACGAGTCAGGGTTCCCGAAGTGCCAAAGCTACAAGCAAGCCATGAAGAACCTCCCAATTCCTCCCATCCTTGGGAAGGAGGGAGGCGGAGAAGGCGAGCTGCAAAAGTCAAGATCACCCACTGGACCTCCAGCCCAGCGGAACTCTAACTGCTTGTAGCTGTACCTTTTAGAGCTAGCACTTGAGTACCTGACAGGGGCTGCTTGCTGGTTGCACCCCACTTGGGGAGTAACCAAATAAACTTTCCCTCTCCTGTTTCCTGCAGAAGGTCTCCCGAGGTCCTTCTTTGGCACCTCCAGCCACCACACCAACCCAGTCCAGTGGGTCCCCAATACCTACTTGATGTCAGGGCAAGGCTCTGACATCTGCTGGGCCTGAGCTGAACCCTGACACCCACAGTAGATTTTATGGACTCCATGGCCAGGAAATTTGAAGGCAATTGCTGTTATAGTTTTGCTTATGGCTATGGGACCTTATAAAAAGGAAAAGAAGAACAAAGAATCTCAAAAGAAAAATATTCTAAGGTAGCAATAATTTGTACATAGTTGATGCTCAATCAATATTTATTGCTAAGTGCTGTACCCAGAAATGCTTGAACACAAAATAGCATAAAAAAAAAAAACAAGAAAGAAAGTGGCCAAAAGAATAATTGATTTGCTGTCCAGCAGTGCGTGGAAATCTGGTGAAGGAGAGGAGGTGGTTGGTGGAAAATTCTATCAGACAGTCTTTGAAATGTACTATGCTCATGAACACTGTCTCAAAAAGTGAGGGCAAGTATTCTTTCTTCATATGTGTGCCATGCCTGTGTCACAGAATGTCCTACTCTAGTCCTGAGTGATTGGCCCAGGGATTAGTTCTTGAGCAATGGGAAGTTAAGTCAGGTGCATAGGAAATGGCATGGTGTGAAACTCTGCCTAATGATGTGGTTCATGTTGAATGGTGATGATCTAAGACAACTATAGACAAGATGCCAAGGACATTTAGAGCTGCCCAAATGATTAGAAGCCACTGTTTTGGCCTCCCCTGATACTGCTCTAGTCAAATCTTGGTGTTCTAAAGGACCAGATGCCTCTTCAGATAATTTCACAGGCTTCTTTAATTTCACATGCCATCTTTAATTTCACGAGAGACAAGGTGTTATAGATTTTAACTATATATATATATATATATATATATATATATATATATATATATGTGAAATATATATATGTGAAATATATATGTAACTGTTGAGTCAAAAAAGAGGACTTGTCTACTCTAATAAACCACCTTTTAATGTTATTTTTCCTGCCTGTGCAAAATTGTTCTGTGGGTTAGATTTTCTCTACTTTTGGATAAAATCTAGGACAGGACCCAAAAACTTTTGGTCATTTTTAAGTAATAGAAGTCTTCCCTTACTTCCATCAAAAGCAGTCGCTTTGGACTGTGTGCTTAAAACAGACAGACAAAGCCTCCAAACATCAGTTAATGTTAAAAGCTTTCCTCCAACTCACGTCCTAGTCATAAGGCCAAAAGAGGGCAGAGCAGGGTCTTCTCTTTCCTCTCCAGCTTCATCCTGCTCTCTAATCAACAGCACCTCTGACCACTCCAGGGTGGGTGGAGGGGGAGGGGTCAGAAAATCTTGTCCTTGATGGGCACCCTAAGATGCTGGTTTTCTCCAGCCTTGGAAGGTATATACAACTGACTCACCAGCATCTTCCACCTGTGGCTTTGGGGCCTGGACAGTGCCTGCAAGCTGGTCACACAGGGCTCTCAGTTAACTTGGGGTTACAGGGTTATATACCTCCAGCGTCTCTCAGCTAAGGTCTCCTCAGCACTTCCATGAGGCAGAATCTAAGACAACAGCTCTCTGTCTCTCCCCACTGATTCACTAGGCCCCACTATCTGTGGAAGCACAGTCATTGCTTATACCATGTCTCCTATTTACCCAGTGGCTACCTGGCTGAGCCTAGTGCCCTCTGCCTTCATCAGGCAGGAGAGACACCCTGGGCATTGTGGATCCCAAGCACCAGTCTCTCTTTGGAGCCCTTCTCTCTGGCCTTCAGGTGACAAAATGAACACTGAAACATCACCCCCTACCAGGGCAAGGAAGAGCTATAAGACTGAAAGAATCCTAATCACCAGGCTTCTGGCCACTTTGATTTCTGGTAACCCTCTTATTGCCAGTTCTATGGCACATCCTTTGTAAGTCCTGCATGGCCAGTCTGAAGTCTCACATGGAAATGGACGAGTCCTTGGTATCTATTATCCTGAGGCCTCAGCCAAAAATGATTCTGAAATAATTCCCATTTTAACATCCTGTTGTGTACATAAAGACCTTTCTGGACTTCATGAAACTTGTAGATCACTGGCATTGTTTAACTTTTTAAAAATATATAACAATCTATCCAATAGGAGCCACGCTTTGAAAATCTATAAAGTCTTCAAATACATCCAAAAATAATAGAGTGTAACACAGAGTTGTTATTATTAGGTGCTATCAAGTTTGTGTCCGACTCATAGCGGCTCTATGTATAACAGACAAAACACTATTGTCATGCTTCTATCCTATTCATAGGGTTTTTAATGGCTGATGGGTTTTGGGGAGTGGGTTGTCAGGTCTATCTCTCAAGCCTACAGCAGCTGGTGTTCCCAGGCGGTCTCCGGTCCAAGTACTAACCAGGCCCGACCCTGCTTAGTTTCTGAGATCTGATGGGATCACACACCACAGTGGCTTGGCACATAGTAAATGCTAAATAAACATAAACATTTACTATTATTATTATTACTACTCCATGCCCTTTCATCTACATGAAGAAAGGGACATAAATTCAAGCATCTCTATTGGGTTTAATATTTCAATAAATACTTGTGATCCTCTTAGCTCCTCCATAAAGTTGATGACTATATATGATGTAACCACCATGCACTCATTCTTTTCACTGCTTACTATTGAAGGCTCCTGGTCCACCAATGGCAAAAACCTACTAATTAGGTTAAGGAAGGAAGGACAACAGATAGTGAAATACAGCTCTTAGAGAGCAGAACCATCAGTACAATTGCCAGAATCTGAGCTGTTCAACACCTTTAAAAGGATGCATTCTTACCCCCTCCTCAAGTCCCTCCTTCAAGAACATGGACTTTCCTAATCTTTGTTCATTGGAATCCTACTCTGTTGTTCATGCTTTGTTTTAAAGTTTGTTAGTTTTATATTTTAGTTAATGCATCTTGCCATCACCAACAGAAGGCAAAATAAGAATGTATACTTTTCACTACTCAAATTAATAACTTAAAGCCCTACTTACTACACAAATGGTTTCTTCCATTGTAGTTTTCCTTTTAAAAGTCAAAAGCCCCAGGATATTATTTAATCTAATGCCTGTCCTGCAGCTTCACAGAAAATCTGCTTGGTGCACAGGGAGCTCTTCATTCTCTGTGGCTGGGGCTGAGGCTCCTGCCCTCAATGTTGCTCTTAAAAAGAAATGATCCAAGCTGGGCATGGTGGTGCACGCCTCTAGTCCCAGCACCTTGAGAGGCTGAGGCAAGTGGATCCTTTCAGCCTGGGAGTTCAAGGCCAGTTTGGGCAATATTGAGAGTCCCTATCTCAAAGAAATAAAACAAACAAAGACAGGTGGTTCAGCACTCCTCGCAAAGCCTCTGATTTGGTGATAGAGCCATAGGTAGTGATTTCTTTGCAGGGGAAAAAAAGTGAATGAAGAAAGAAGTAGCCCTGACTCTAATGAAATATTATATTTCTTTAGTTCACAGCTCTTTTGATTTGCACATACTCTTAGCCATTTCCCTAAGACCCCACTGGAGGCAGAGAGTAGCTAGGAGAGGAATGTCTTCAACACCAGCCACATGTTCAGCCACCTTCCATGACAATCCAGGCCCCAGGAAGAAAGTGAACCATGGCACCAAATTACCCTCTCCAGTCAGCAGCTTCTCCTTGGGGTTTCAGTGTTCTCCACCTGGTGACATTCCTGACTCAGATGCCAGACATCGTCACCTGGAATTCTTTGCCACCCATTTCTCCTACTGCTGGCTACATAAATATGAATGTGTGTTTTGAAAGATGATTTAAATAATTTGCCTGTGAGGGATGGTTTGTACCACACATAGGAATACACACAGACACACACACACACAGACACACACACAGACACACACACACACACACACACACACACACACATATATATATGTTGTTATTAGTTGGGTCCAACTCATAGCAACCCTCATAGGGTTTTCAATGGCTGATTGTTTTGAGATTGCCTCAGGAGTGGATTGACACATCCTTCTCCCATTTTTGCGGTGCTGGGAATGGAACCCGGGACCTCACCATCCTATATGTGTGTGTATATGTGTGTGTGTGTGTACAAATTATTTTTGGCAGGTAACCTTGTCTTCACTGAGTAGAACACGGCAGCAATGTGAGATTTCAAACTTTTTGTAAAACTCAAGGTCAGAAGCATAGGAGAAAGCCTGAAATTTCAGTCGGAGTCTGGCTCCAATAGAGGTTTGCAAAATATCAAAGATGACAAGGTCTGCGTGAAGACATTCTTGGCTTCCCTGATTAAAAACAGCTATTGTGGCACTTGTGCCTTGCCACATTCTCTACCCTTTTGCATCTTTCACTATTGTCCATAGGTAAAACTACAAACTCTTTAGGCTGAAATACAAAGACCTTGAAAATCCAGCCTAAATCCACTTCCAGGCCTTTCCTCCCAGCTCACCCTCCCTAAAACCTACACTCCAATTTCATAGGACTACCTATTGGTCCTTGAATATATTGTGATAGTCTACCATACTGCTTATGGATGTTTTCTCTATCTAATAGGCTCTTCCTATCTTCTCAACCTGACAAACAAAACCCATACTACCTTTTAAGAAGATTTTTAAACTGATCATTCTCTTCTTTGCAGCTTTGTGTTCCTATAACATTTATCACTTAATTAAATCATAGTGTTTTATTGCACGGTATTGCGATTGCTTTTTCACTTATCTGTCTCCCCGTTAGACTTGAACTCCTCAATACAAAGACAAGATTACATTCTCTTTAGCTGCCTTGGGTCCAACCATGCCTGGTGTCACATAGTGTCTATTCAACAACTGCATGTTTATTGGTGTTGGTTAGTGAGAAACAACTTACTGCCCAACTCACTCTTTTCTAAAAGAGAAGCAAAGCAGTCCACTTTTCTTGGGTGTGTTCAGAGGTTAAACACATACTTACCTAGGAGAACAGGAAAATAATCCTACTTGAGTGGCAAAGAAAAAAATGCAGTTGATGCTCAATCTGCTCTGAACTTGTGCTTTGGTTACAGAACCTGGGCTTTGGTCTTGATCCTGGAACCACACTGTCGACTCATCATTAGGTCCTCTCTTGTGTCCAAGTTTATATTTTGATAATGTGCTATTTCAAGGATTACCAAAAGTGAGCTTCCTTCCTCTCTGCAAAAGACTGTACCTTGATTTTTTAAAATTGTAATACAGTTGAAGTTGCAAAACATCAAGAGGCTAGTCAAAAAGTTTCACTCTTCATTCTATAAAGCATAATGCTGGAATCACCCTCATACATGTCACTTCTAGTGCTTGTCTACAAGTGAGTCTTCCAGTGTCTAAACCATTCTGTGCATGGCTCAATTAGCAATGGAGGCTTTGCCTGTATCTATGGGGAAAAGGACATTGATGGGGGGTTCCAAGTAATGGTCCCAATAATAATGGTTCTTATAATGATTCTTAAGTGCTACTGATTTTTGTGGGTTTTTTTTTTTTTTTTTTACATTCTTTCTGTTTAGAAGTGGCATCTAAGTCCCCACTTCCTGAACCTGGGTGAGGATGTAACTACTTTGATCAACAGAGTGTGGTTTGAGATGTGACTTTGGGGACTAGACTATGAAAGGCCAGACAGCTCCTTCTTTGTTCACTAGAATACTGTTCTTGGAACCCTGTTTCCATGTAAGAAAAATGCTACAGACTGAATGTGTCTTCCTCAAAATGCACAAATTGAAACCAAATCCCTGATGTGATGGTGTTGGAGGTGTGCTTTTGGGAGGTGATTAGGTTCTGAAGGTGGAGGCTTTATGAATGGCTCTAGTGCCTTTACAAAAGAGGCCCTAGAGACACACCTGGCCCCCTTCTACCCCATGAAGTTGTTGTGAGATGGCTGTCTATGAACCAGGAGGCAGACCCACTGCAGGTGCTGGCTGCTGTGTCTTCTTCATGGATTTTCCAGCCTCCGGGGATATGAGAAAAAAACCTGTTGTTTATAAGCCACTCCAGCTATGGCAATTTGTTATAAAGCTTGCACAGACTAAAACAAACCAGAAACAGAGCCAAGCTACCTGGCTGTGCAAGGACAATGATCATCACTAGATGGATGGGTGGTTCCAGGTCAGAATTAAATAAGGTTATTATGTATAAAATAGCTGAGTTAACTGCAGGCAGCTTTACAAATATTGGCTATTACATTTCTGCGTCTATGCATTCTTTTCAGTTATCTCTACTAGTATATTTTTCCTCAGCTAATTAAGTTCCTTTTCAGTAGCAGGTTGATATCTTAATGAGTGCTATAATCCTGGTGGCCTAAATCTTTGTTCCAGCAGGAGAGGAATGAGGAAAGAAAAAAGGAGGAAGCAGAGGTGGCAGATAAAAAGTCATTTTCACTCCCAAACACAGAACACTACCCTCGGGGCCCTAAACTTTCTCACTTATTAACTTAGGATGGAGAATTGGCAGAAAAATTCATTACTGTAGTTTGTGACTGTGGATAGTCAATAGAGACTTTAGGTTTGGGCTGAACCAGACAGTTTTGAGTAATTGTGGCAGAATGAAACCAAAGTAAAGTGTAGCCAATCTGCTGATTTCCACGGCACTTTAGGTCCCAGTTGTTCCAGATCTCCTCCAGATTGCAGATGGCTTTTAGGATTTCAGCTAAGAGAGTGGTCGAGACAGGTGGACAGCCTGGTGAAGCTTTAATAGGTTTTGGATCCTGACTTTCTGTTTTACTAACAAAGAAGTTTAAAAAATACTTAGGGGGCTCTAATTACAAGGAATAATGAAAGACCTCTTGAAGAAGGTAAGATCATATAATTATAAAAGATTAAAGTTTCTGAAGAATTCACAGGTCTAAGAAGATGATTTAATTGTATTGGAAAGGTGAAGATTTGGTTACAAGATCCAGGTGAAATTCACCCAAAATTCTCCAGGCAAATATTTGAAAAAAGATCTATGTGATGAATTATTCTAATATATATAGTCTAATATCACAAATCTAAACTAAGTCACATTAAAGCCCCAAATCAAGGATTACTTGAATGAAAAACTATGATATTAATGATTCCATTATAGTAAGAATTTACATCTCAATGCTTAAACAAAAACAGGCTTAAGAGAACAATGGAAAAGGTATCTGTTCCAACATAGCTATTTAGGGTACACATACATCTACCCTGCCAGGAAGATGGTCAAGGTGTTTAATAACTGGTATAGCACAAGCACCAACCATACAGAGCAGATTCCACATGATGTGCCATTCATTAGATTCATCAGGGCATCCCACCTGAATACCAGCCCTGCTGGCATCCCATGCAACAGCTCTTGGCTCATCACATGCAGTGCCTCTATCTACAACAAAAGAATTTGTCCTTCAGATCATCCTCCATTTTTCAAAAATGAAACCCAAATCCTTTAGCGTTGTTTAACTCTTCCCTGTTTATGATGTCCATTCTACTACCAAGGACAACTTTGCAACATTTTGGCAATTTGTAAGAAGGTATTCCTCCTGTACAAGCAAAGCATGCTGTCTTGATTAAGAGATGCTGTCTTGAAGGATGTACCTGGTCTTGCAGAGCCATGACTCCTACCTCCGGATGAAGTCAGATGTCCCCACCTTTGAGATGTCCACACAGAGCCAGGGTAGCTGTGCACGATTGGACCTGTTGTGATGGCTCACCACTGAAGCCTGGTTACCCTGGCCACCATCCTGACGAGCCCAGTAAAAATTCAAAAACAAAGAATTCCGACCACTAAAGAGTCAGCAATCTCAGAAGTAAGTAGGTTTGTTGGTGTGTTTTGGATCTTTTACTTGAGTGGTTCTTCCTTTCAGCATTTTGTTTGGGCTTTTATAGTTCCCTGTAGTCAGCTTTACTTGCAGTTACCAGACTGGATTGAAATCATTTCCTTATCTGTCTCTTCCTTATATGTCTTTCCATATCTGTCTCTGCTGTTATGTCTCCTTAAGAGCAGGAAGTTTGCTTCACTCTGCTCTCTATTCTCAGGGTCTTATACAGTGACAGGCACATCTGCCATGCACTTAAAAAAGGATTATTGAGCTGAACTGGGTTGGTCTTAGTGTTTAATTTTAAAAACTTCCACTGTATTGAAACAGCAATCTATTTGAATCTACTTTATAGTTAACCCAACATATGATTTTTAATTAACTGGATAACATTTCATGTTTTACTATTATATACAACTCCAGTCTAAAAATTTTCACAACTTCTGAGAATAAGTTTGACACCCATGGACTGAAACTCTCAAATCATAGTTTTACTCTTGTCTATGTAAGCACAAATCAAATTAAACCAGTATTAAGGAAAATCCTTAAAGTTGCTTGCTATTACCTTTTTAGAAATTATCCATAAAAATCATTTTGTTTATAAACACCAAGTAATTGGTTTAGTGAGTCTTCTGAAAAAAGTGACCCTAGAGCTGGGTGCAGGGGCACATGCCTCCAATCCCAGTGACGCGGAGGCAGGGACAAGAGGAGTGCAGTTTCAAAGCCAGAGAGAGACAGCCTATGTAATTTAGTGAGATCTTGTCTCCACATAAAAAATAGAAAAGGGGCTGAGGGTTCAGCTCAGTGGAGAGCACTTTTGAAGTATGTGCAAGGGATTCAGCCCCACAGTACTGAAAAAAAAATGAATAGTACTAGAATAAAATTTTCCACAAATATCACTGTATAGTCAGTCCTCTGCATCCACAGGTTCAATCAACCACAGATCAAAAATATTCATTAAGAAAACTGCATCTTACTGAATATGTACAGACATTTCTTCATGTAATCACTCCCTAAACAACACAATATATCAACCATTAACATTGTATTAGGTGGTACAAGTAATGTAGAGATGATGTAAAGTATACCGGAAGATGCATGTTGGTTTTAAGCAAACACTACATCATTTCATTTAAGGGACCAGAGCACCCATAGCTTTTCATAACTGAGGGAGGTCCTGGAACTGATCACTTGTAGAAACTGAGAAGCCAGAACTATTGTTTTAAACAGAAATGTGAATTATAGGCAACAAGTAATGTTCTCTTAATTTTGTTTTTAAAAAAAGAGCAAATATTCATTGATTTCTCTTTTATTTTAAAAGAAATACTTCTTCTTTGATAAAAGTTGGAAAAATATACTCAAGGGATTAATCCTAATCTATGACCTATAAATTATCTATGTGATTAATTTTATTTGATGTTGTTTTTTATTCTCATTTTTATGCACTTGTGGTTGTACTGTTGACATGGTTTCACATCCGGCTCTTTACCTAATGTCATAGCTTGAATCTCATTAAGAAAAGAAGATGGTGACACTAATGCCCTTTTGATGAGGGCCAGCTCTGGTCTTGCCTTTTTCATGTTGAGTAACAAACAGAGCCTCTTGTCATCAGTGCTGATGTCACACTGGGTGTACCCTCATGTGAATAAAACAAGAGGGGCTATGTATCCAATCTTTCTTTTTCTGCTCTTCTCTCTCTCTTCCTCTCCACCCTTCACTCTTCTTTCTCCAGCAACCATGCACACAACCTCTCTCATCTCTCCGCCAGCCATCTTCTCTGTCTCTCAAAGGCACCTTTTCTTCTAAAAGTCTCCTTAACTCATCTGTTCTCTCTGGCTTCTTTACATTCCCCTGGGGAACAGAAACTTTATCATGCCAATTTAACCCAGAGAACACAGGTTTCTCCAAGTTCCTTTGCAGGGCTACCTAACTTTCTCCAGGGGGCTCAGATTTCCCAGGAATTATTCCATAAAGCTATACTATCTTTAATAAACCTTACCTATACCCTCTACTATGGGAGAAGGACATGGCAATCCACTCCTGAGGCAATCCCGAAACAATCAGCCATTGAAAACCCTATGAGGGTCGCTATGAGTTAGACACGACTCAACGGCATCTAAACAACAACATACCCTCTACTATAACTTCTGTGCTGGGTATAAATTCGTTTACCCGCCAAATACAAGGACCCAGGTTTTGCTGCCAGATTCCCAGACCGGTGCTCCAGACTCACCTACCCACGATGCACGAGACTCCCGATAACCGGTGCTGGCCCTCCGAGCTGCTCCACCCGGTCCTTTGCTCTCTGCCTTCCCACTGGGTTTGGCCAGCGGGGAGCTCTGATGAACTTCAGACATTCGCTCCCTACCTCCTTCCTGGAGAGTTGCTGCCAGCTGGCACTGCCCTCCACTAAAGCCCACACCCGTGCCAGGCGCTCCTCCCCACCTCTCTCTGGGTCTGGCTTCCGGTAAGCACCCTTCCCCTTGACTCTTCAGACCTGGCAGGGGCAGTGTGGGCACAGCGCTCCCTTGTTACCAATTCTGGAACACAGCACCACCCTTGTAGTCTCCCTACACTGTACCCATCTTTTAAATAGTCCTCTTATTAAATTATTCCCAAATTATCCAATCTGAGGTTCCTCTGCTCCTTGCCAAGACTGACTGATAGAAATACCAAAAGCATATATACCTCTTCCAAGGCTAGCACACTTCCTCCATCTTTGGGATCAGAGTATTACCTCTGTGTCCTCAGCAGGGCCATTTGGAAATCATAAATGTATAAACAACATGCCTCCAGTTCCAGCAAATGGTTATTTATAATGGCACCGCTGCTAGTGGTGGCAATGGTGAGCAGAGTAATAATAGCTGTTGTCAAGTTTCTACTGAACACCAGGCCTAGATGCTCTTAACAATCAGGCTTGATCCTCAGAACAAATCAGTGAGGTGCTCCTGTTCCCATTTCAGTACTGAATAAGTCAAGTACCAAGAAGTTTAGTTAACTTTTAGCCCATATCACACCACTATGGCATACCCACACATTGCCTCCCATCCCTCAAGTCTTGACTTAAAAGACCCTACTTAGCAAGCCTTTCTTGGGTACCCCAATTTTAACATTTCCTATCACACATCTCTGCTTTACTTTTATCCTCAGCATTTGTCACCCTCTAGTATTTTATTTATCACTTATCTTGCTTAAGGTCTATCTCAATCCACTTGAATGTGAGCTCCAAGAGAAGAGGGATCTTTGTTTTATTCTCTGCTTTATACTAGCATCGAAAATTATGGGTGGCATACAGTAGATCCTCAATAATTTTTTTTGGTACTAGGGGGCTGAACCTAGGGTCTTGACCATGCATTGTGAGCACTTCGATCCTGATCTACACCCTTATCCCTTCTTTATTTTTTTTTTTTTATCTTGAGACAGGGTCTTGCTAAATTATGCTGGCTGCTTCTGTCCTCAAACTCAATCCTCTTGCTTCTGCCTCCTGAGTCACTGGGATTACAGGATTGTGCCACTGCTTCCAGCTCTCAGTAAATATTTTTAAATTAATGAATGAAAAAGCTGGAATTCAGAGCCTGGTATGTCTTACTTTCAGGTCTTTGTTTTTCTACCACACTCTCCTTAGCTACCTATAATCAGAGATAATAGCCTCAATGGCATTATTTTAGTACTAAATGCAACCACTGTGCTACCCGCTGTGACTATAATGTGTGAAAATTAATGAAAGAGAACAAAACGATGCTCACATTTTTGTTTTTCAAAAATACATTTACTAACAAGACACCCAGCCATGCAGTCAGACCATGTAGGCTTTCACAGAAGTAAGGTGCCATTTGGAATGCAATGGATGAGAATAGTGAGCAATAAATTTTGGCTCTGAGAGCAGCCTCCACCATCAACTCAGGGCAGGTACTCGCTGGGTGAATGGATGCATTATGCAGGATCTGGGAAGGCAGATGACAACGTTGTGGGAGCTGAGCAAGCATGGCCACCTGGGGGAAGCTGGTATGTAGAAGGCACAGACACTCTGGAATTGAATCCTGACTGGTGCCTTCTTCTTGTTCTGCAGGTGCTTTCTGCTCCATTCCCCAAAGAACTTGCTTAGAAAGGGGAGATGGAAATAGTAGTTATTGAACAGATTGGTGGCAAGAAATAAGTGCAAGTACAGATAGACCAGAGAGATCTGTTATTACCAGGTGACTAGAACACAGCTATGCCCTCAGATGAGTGTGGGGCCTCAGTGCATTTCATGCCGCTATAGCAGTGTACCACAGACTAGGTAACATATAATGAAAACACAGTTCAGGAGACTAGGACATCCAATATCAAGGTGTCAGCTTTTGGCCATGGCCTTCCTGTGTCATCCTATGGCAATAGGCAAAAGGGCAAGGGGGTGAGACAGATAACTTGCTTTTATAAGAACTCATTCTGGAGATAACATTAATCCACTCATAAGGGCTCCAGTCACCTCTTAACACTGTTGCACTGGGGATTAAGTTTCTACCATGTGTTTGCCTGCCTGCTCCACCACTCACCTTGATCTTAAGTAGGTTACTTAACCTTTCTAAGCCTCAGTTTTCTTGGTTATATAATTGGATAGTAATAGTATTTATTTCACTGCTGTAAGGATTACAGCAAGGAGATAATCCTTGTACCTGGCATGCAAGAGGTGCTTAATAAATAAATGCTCAAACTCACAGTTATACTGTACTAATAATTGAATTTAAATAGAGTGCTCAGCTGGCCAGAAGGAGTTATCATTTTCTCCAGTCTCAGAGCCCTTCTCATTTCAGGGAGAAATAATTCTGACCAAGGACCTTAGGAATTTCCCCCGCATAGGCTCTCGGACCTCTGACATGGTTTTCATAAGAACCAAGTAGAATTAAACGGCTGGACTGACGATTCTGGTTCTTAAGCAAAGCACTGAATTCTCTGGGTGCCCCTTGCCAGAGAAAGGCTCTGTGCTTCCCAAAGTCTTAGAGACCATGCCTGCTTGCTGTTTTACATTTCTATTAGAAATATGTTGAAACTTGTCCTTCAGTGTCCCAAATGAGATAGGAAAATTATGGGTGACTGTCACCACAGGACTACAATTTATTCCCTGAAAGAAAATAATAAAAAGGAGGCTAAGACTACCCCCTGAGAAACTGGCCCACCAGGCCCACAAGGCTGATCAATAATGCATGAACATTCCCTTTTTTCTACCCCTAATAATCTAGACATTGTCCACCAGCTACATGAGGCTATTTAAATTTCAATTAAGTAAACAAAACTAAAAAGTCAGTCCTTTGGTTGCATGAACCACACATATAGTGCTCAGTGACCACATATGGCTAGTGGTGCCAAACTGGAAAGTATGAATACTAAATGTTTTCATTACTAGAAAAAATTTTATAGGCTCTACTGTCCAGAAGGCAGGAACAGGCCAAGGCCCAGACCCATACAAAAATGTGAAAGGTCCCTTTTTCAAGCCAGGGCTACAAGAGGTGGGGGTAATATCTGAATATTGCCTGGCCTTGAATTTCATGGCAAATATGAGATACTGTGAAGTACTTTCAGCTGAAAAGGACATGGCACTCCACTCCCGAGGCAATCCTGAAACAATCAACCATCAAAACCCCTATGAGGGTTGCTCTGAGACAGGACTCAAAGGGCACCTAACAACAACAACAACTTTCAGCTGAATTCTTAGTATCCTTGACTGCCATACCACAGTAAGAGAAAACAAATCAAAAACAAGATTTTTTTTTTTAAGGTCTAAACTAGGGCAGAGATGGAATTGTGCCTACCTTTTGCTAGCTCTTAAGAGAGTGGTTCAAATCTCTCCCAAAACACCACTTTCCTGTTAATCAGTAAGTCAGGCATTCATGGAATCTTGGCTATCCAGCTATTCTGACTAATCTGCACTCACAGTTTAGTGAAGGCTCAAACCTTGTGTTTCCTAAGTTTGGGGATTCTCATTGGCAAGAACAGGGCCCTGGCCCTAGAGGCCTGTGTGTGCACATGATCAGATCACCACCTGATACCCTGTGACCTACAGATATAAACATGACAAACAAAATCACTCTGATAACAAAAGTATTAGAGGGCTGATGATAATGAAATAGAAAATCATTTCAATGAAACTATGGAAATAAATATAATTTTATAGAGATGTCCTGAGCCCAAGTGATTATAGGGATATAACACAATCACAGATGAAGAAAATCACTAGAGAGTTAGCTAAACTGGCACTATTTAATAAGACCATTTAAATTAGGTCATATCATCTTGTGAGATCATAAACATAGAAATAAAGGGTAAGAAAGAAAAAGTTTAATTCTGGATGCACCATCAATTACCAGAAACTCGTTTTTGTCAACAATAGTAAATATTTAGCCACATAAATTTATAGCTCTGTCGCCTGAGCCTGATTAAATCCAGACAGGAAAGTCTTCTTGGTTGTTATTAGAAAATCTAGGTCACTATTTAGTATACAGAACATTCTGGGTTTTCCTACAGACTGATTTCTTTAGAAGACACATTTTATATATTTAATGTATCCATCCATTTTATTCATCAACTTATATGTGTTAGTTACTACTCTTACCCAAAACAGTGGCTCACTTGGAGTAACACAGTACTCTAAGTTTAACCCACGCTCATATCATAGAATAGTCCCACATAGGTTGGAGAGGGATTGGATGCTTCCCTGCTGTCATATGGGGACCCAAGTTTCTTACACCTGGTATCCTCAATCGACAACTCTGAGTTCCTGCCAGTGGTTGGGCTGCACCCTTCCACAGGCTTCCTGACCTCTGCCTGCACCCTATTGGCCAGAACCGAGCCATGTGTCCTCACTCACCTGACAGAATGTCCCCTGGACTGGGAGGAAAACAGAAATAGCCTGGTGAATTCCTTGCTAGTCTCTGCCACATTGTATCAAAGCCATAACTTAATGTTTAGTGTTTTGTTCAGTAATAAATCAAATAGACAAGTGCAATTGTCAAATACAAGTCGACGTCATTGAAGAACAGCTGGTATAATTTTATCAGGCATGACGGTCACACCATAGCAAGAAAAGTAATGATGGCTATACTCTTGTGTCACTTCTTTATTTTTTCCCCCACCAATACTTGGGGGTTGAACCCAGGGCCTCCAGCATGCTAGACAAGTGTTCTGCCACTGAGATCTACCCCCAGCCCCTTTTTTATTTTTTATTTTATTTTGAGGCAGGATCTTACTAAGTTGTACAGGCTGCCTCTGGCCTCAAATCCACAATCCTGCCTCTGTCTCCCATGTTGCTGGAAGTACAGGTGTGCCCCATGGCTCCCGGCACTCAACCTCTGATGTACTGTGTTTCCACAACTTTTTACAGGTTGAGACCACCTACAACATGGAAATGGATAGTTGTCAAAGTAAACTGTTTGGGGGCTTGGTTGTTTGTATTTGTTTTGTGTTTTTTATCAGATCACAGTGACTACATGATAAAAGTCCATCTTTATGTAGAGCTTTACTTTATCAACTATGAGTTTGTTAAGAAGGGCAGTAATTTACTGTGACTCATGTTTTTGGGAATGAAACCCTTAGCTCTGTGCAGAATGAAGGAGTGAGAGAGGGAAGACATGAGGCTGCTGCAGGTCTGAATCAAGCCAGGAATCGAGAGGAGGAAGCATGGGAGGTTGAGTGGAGACATTTGAGGTGGCCAAGCAGGCAGTGTTAGGTTTCTATCAGGAGACTCTAGGACAGCACTACCATTACATGAGATGGGGAGTTCTGGGGGAGAACTAGGTTGAAAGGACAAGGTTTTGTTTTAAACATGTTGATTTAGGGGTGTCACTACAACATAGATAAGTGATGAAACACATTTGTTTGGGGTCAGGACCACCTGGCTTTGACTCCCTACTGCACCACTTGCTAACTCTTGGACCTCTTAGGTCACCTCTGTGAGCTTAGATAATCTCATATGGAGATAAAGCCTTATCTCAAGGAACTATTGTGAGAATAAAATGCACTTTCCCTCACTAGAATTTAAGGTCCATAATGATAAAAATTTATTTTCTATTCATTGTCACATCCCTGGCATGTGCTAAGTTCCCAATATTAGGTAGTTCTATGACAGTTTTAATAATAATTTACACTTATCATTACCCATGTAAACATGTCATCTTCTTCTTGGTTGTTAGGTGCTGTCGAGTTGGTACAGCGACCCTGTGCACACCAGGCGAAACACTATTGTCAGTGCTTCTCTGCTATTCTTAGGGTTTTCAATGGTGGATTGATTTTGGGGAGTGGGTTGCCAGGTCCTTCTCCTAAGTCTACTGTATCTGGTGTTCCCAGGTAGTCTCCTATCCAAGTACTAACCAGCCCCGACCCTGCTTAGCTTCAGAGATCTGACAGGATGGGATGCCACAGCGCTACAGCTGCAGGATAAATATGTCTAGCAGGCAGCTAATAATTAAAGCTTGTAATTCAGAAGCAGTGTTCCCCTGAGGCCTACCCAAGAGGTGCCCTTGCCTTGGGCCTGGGTTTCAAAGCTATGCTATTCATGAGGTGGTCCAGGGACCAGTCAGTCCACAAATGGACCACATGGGATAAGTTCAGAAACAGAAACTAAGCTGTTAGGAACTTCTGTAGCAGTTTGACATTGGTGTATTAGCTTATTAAACAGGGTAGAAATAGGCTATGGCCAGAATGGTCTAATAAGCCATCTGTGATGCAGACTGCATATAGTTGGGGATAGTAGGGCCACTTTTCAACAGGTGAGGTTTTAAGGTCAGTCACCTAGAACCCAAAGTGAGCAAAGTATAAGTAAATGAGTATTTCATTTTGTAAAAAAAGTTTTATTGTAATAACAAATAAAAATTATAGATATTGCCAGGCACTGTGGTACATGTCTGTAATCCCAGTGACTTGGGAGGCTGAGACAGGAGGATCACAAGTTTGAGGCCAGAGGCAGTACATGTAACTTATCAAAACTCTGTCTAAAGGTAGGAAAAAAAGGGATGAGGGATGAGGGATATGAAAGTACAGATCGGTAGTGGAGTGCCTGTCTAGTATGTGGGAGGCCCTGGGTTCAACCACTCCGAACGGCAAGAAAAAAAAAGTATATGTTAATCAAAAGCATTTCTTTATTTTTATGACTTACTGTTTTTATCTTTTGTTTGTTTTTGTTTTTGTTTGTTTGTTTGTTTGTTTGAGACAGGGTCTTGCTATGTAGCTCCAACTGGGCTAGAACTTACTATCTAGTCTGGCTGGCTTCAAACTTGTAGCAATCCTCCTGCCTCAGACTCCCAGGTGCTGGGATCACAAGTGTGTGCCACCCCCACCATGCCTGGCTTCATCTTCATATTTTAATCAGGCTAGTGTTGCATGTTTTTTTTTAATTAGTTTGACCCAATAGCTAAAGTAAAGAAATAAATTTTATATCACTTATTTTTAACCCTAATTTACTTGGGAAACAAGCTTTATAAAACTTCAAAAATATACCATTCATGATAACCCACCAGAAGATTAAATACCTTGGAATCAATCTAACAAAAGATCCTTCAGCACTCTACAAGGAAAATTTCAAAACATTAAAGAAAGAAACAGCAGAGGATACTAAAAAATGGAAAGACCTCCCCTGCTCCTGGATAGGGAGAATTAATATTGTAAAAATGGCTATCCTACCAAAAGCAATCTATAGATTTAATGCAATACCCATTAAAATTCCACTGACTGACTTCACAGAAATAGAAAAAATGATCCAAAAATTCATATGGAACCACAAAAGACCACGAATAGCCAAAACACTTTTA
>VMDO01015442.1:0-51144 GCA_007922755.1 Pedetes capensis
TGTTGTACAGGGGGCCGCTATGAGTTGGATACCGACTCAACGGCACCTAACAACAACAACAACAAGCTAGTTAAAATGAAGTCTGGAGTAGAGGGTGCTCCAAGTTCCACAACTAATGTCTTTATAAGAAGTACAGAGAAATTTGGATGCCCAAACCCAGAAGATGCACACAGGGAAGAAGAAGAATATGTGATAATGGGGGAAGAGGTGGTGTGATGCACCTGTAAGCCAAGGAATGCCATGGATTACCAGCAACTACCAGACATTAGAAGAAGCAACAAAGCATTTTCCCCTAGAGTATTCAGAGAGAGCATGGCCCTGCTCACATCTAAATTTTAGACAATACTCTTTCAAACTGTGAAGGAATACATTTCTGTTATTTTAAGCACCGTTTGGGGTAATTTGTTGTGAAAACTCTAGAAAACTAATACATACATAAAGCTGTCATGTTGTGTACCATTATAATACAAATACAGTTGAATTCTTTTTCATTTGATTCTTTGGTTTAAGCAATCATAGTTCCCAAAGCAGATTACATATGACAAAATGAAAGGGACAAAGGAACTTAGAATTGAGGGAGGAATGTATCTACTTGCACCTAACAAACAAACAAAAAAGCATTCAAAGACCCTTGGGTTGGACAGTAATATGGTCCCACAAACAAATGCTCCTCTGCCTGGTTACTCTGTGGCACATTGACTTTACAGCCTTCTAATAGTTTACCTGGGACTCATTGCTAGAACCTGTCCTCCAACTCACCTGTGGCTAACCTGGTTTTTACTTGTCCTCCTTTCAGATTTTGCCCCCATCACCATATACACCAAGCAGTGCTGCCTCAATTTTATTGGCTAGAATCTGTAACTCTCTTAGATCCACTATGCCACATCTCATATACTGCTTTCAAAAAACAAAAAGCCAGATGTGGTGGTGCACACCAGTGAACTCAGCACTCAAGGAGGCTGAGGCAGAATGATCGTGAATTCAGGGTCATGCTGGGATACATAGCAAATTCAAGGCTGGCTTGGGATACATAGCAAGACCATGTCACATTCCCACTCCCCCAAAGATTTAGTCCACCTTTTTGTTTCCCTATAGTACATTTCTTAATTTTGACATTATCATAAGTAAGAACTTCTGCTTGAGGGCAAATTGGAATAACAGGACACAGGCTTGCCTTCTGTCATGAAACAACAAATAAATTGGGGAAAATATCAGAAACAGTGGCTGTTTTTTCAGACACTGAATAACAGACAGTATAGGAAACTGACTCCTGAGACAGGAGAAACTAATGAGATAAGCCCTATGATTGCTGTAGTTTATTTCCTGGAAGTATATTTCCAGACTCCAGAAGAAGGACAGGAAACCAGACAAAGCTCAGAGGAATCATTGAGCTGAAAGAATGGAGTTGGGAGTTAAGGGCAGATGAAGTATCCAGAGTTCATACACAGCAGTGTATCAGAAAAGAAAGATCCACAGTGGTTCTGCAGAAGTTTTCTCCCAAGTCATCTCCTAAGTATCATTAGCACCTGTGTTTGAGGAAATTCCTAAGGTTGGAGGAATAGAAACTCAAATTGAGCAAGCCGAACTTTCCCCATAGATCATATGAGACTTAGTTAATAGCTGGTGTTCCTATCATACTGAGGAGAATACCTCATAATACATTTGTGAATCAGATGGAATGCTCAGAAGAGTATTGCCTCAGTTAAAATAAATGGGGAAAATCAGCCCTGAATTAAGGTCTACCATATTCACATTAATTAGTTAATTAATTAATTCACATTTTAATTTTTTGTTATTTATTTATTTATTTGGGGTTCTGGGGTTTGAGCCCAGGGCCTTGTGCTTGCATGCTTTGCAAGTGCTGTGCCAATGAGCTGCACCCCCAGCCCATTTTTTTACTTTTTGAGACAGGGTCTTGCTAAATTACGCAGACTGCCTCTGGTCTCAAACTTGGGATCCTCCTGCCTCTGCCTCCTGAGTTGCTGGGATTACAGGCATGCACCATCATGCCCGGCCTAAATACAAGCTTTTAAACAACTGTTTCCAAGTAACCAAACTATGTCCCAGAACAAAGCCCAATCATATATATATATATATATATATATATATATATATATATATATAGTTGTTGTTGTTGTTAGGTGCCGTCAAGTCGGTATCCGACTCATAGCGACCCTGAGTACAACAGGCGAAACACTATTGTCAGCGCTTCTCTGCTGTTCATAGGGTTTTCAATGGCGGATTGATTTTTGGGAGGGGGTTGCCAGGTCCTTCTCCCAAGCCTACAGCTTCTGGTGTTCCCTGGCGGTCGGTCTCCCATCCAGGTACTAACCAGGCCGGACCCTGCTTAGCTTCCGAGATCTGACGGGATCGGATGCCACAGGGCTACAGCTGCAGGCATATATATATATATATATATATATATATATATATATATATATAATATATGCATAACTATATACAGTACTGAGCAAGGTAAAATTCACAATGTATGACATTTCAAAAAAAAGCAGACATGTAAGAAATCAGGGAAATATGACCTTTAATGAGGAAAAATATAAATCCATCAATTCATAAATGACAGATAATAGAATTAATAGATAAGGCTATTACAAAAGCTATTATAAGAAACATAAAATATATTTCAAATGTTCAAGAAAATAGAGGAAAGCTTAAGCACAGAAGGTAAGTTGTAATAAGTTAAAGGTAAGTACTGTAAGCACTAATAAAAATTCTTAAAAATAAATGTAGCTAATAAGTCAACAAAGAGACAAAATGGAATAACAAAAATAACCCAAAGATAAGTCAGAAAAGAAGGAAAAAAGAGCAAAGAACAAGTGGAAAAATGGGAGAAAAAAGCAAGATGGTAGATTGAAATCCAACTGCATTTTTCAGAAATTATATTAAATGTAAATGGTTTAGATATCCCAGTTGAAAGCAGAGATTGTCAAATTTGACTATCCTTCATACAGATACATATGTACTATAAGCTAAAAGATGCAGATTAAATGTAAAAATATTTACAAAGATCTATCATGTTAACATTAATTGAAAGAAAATTGTATGGCTACATTAAATATCATTATGTAGTAAATTTCAGAAGAAAGACTGTTAATGAAAGGGAGTTTATTTCTTAAGGCTGAATGGATCAGTCTTCAAGAGGACAAAACAATTCTGTGTGTTTATGTAGCTCATAACAGAGCTTCAAAGTACATAAAGTAGGAACTTATACAATTGAAAGAGCAAATAGACACATCCAGTATAGTTAGAAATTTCGACAGTTGCTTGGTTATTGATAAGACAATCAGAAAATCAACATATACACAGAAGATTTAAACAGGACTTCAACTAAATTTACTTAAATGACATATACAAAACATTTTGCCCAACAACAGAATATGTTTTTTTTTTTAACAAGTGCACATGAAACTTTTACAAGGTAGGCCATGTTTCAGGCCATCAATAAGTATCAGTAGACTTAAAAGTTTTCCACTATACAGTTTATTTTCTATGACACCATTAGAATTAAATTTGAATCAGTTACAGAGATAGATTTGAAAACTTGCCCAACAAGTTGGAAATCAAATAATGCATTTCTGAATAATCCACGAGTCAAAGCAGAAAATACAAGTATGTAGGTATCTATTTTATAAATTCTTTCTGACAAGTGTAATAACATTCCCACTTATTTCTATTTCTGTGCCAATCGAAATGACTGTACTAATCTAAATGAAATAATCAAAATTTAGTAATTCTGAAATAGTAAGAGCAAATAATTTTTCCTATGTTTTTTGATGAAGAACCTTTGTCTGCAGGTATCTGCATATGAAATTTGTTCAAGTGCCTTCAATTTTGCTGAAGATACAGGCCATTGTTGTTGTTGTTGTTAGGTGCCATGGATTTGAATCCAACTCATAGTGACCATATGTACAGCAGAATGAAACACTCCTCAATTCTGTGCCAGGCACACAATCTTACTTATGTTTAAGCCGGTTATCAACCCATATAGTGGATGGTTTTCCTTTTTTTTGTTGACCTGCCACTCTTCCAAACATGATGTCCTTCTCTAGGGATTGGTCCCCCCTCACTACATGTCCAAAATACATAAGACGCAGTCTAGCCATCTTTGCCTCCTTGGAGCACCCTGGTTGCACTTCCTCTAGAATAGATGTGTTGGTTCCTTTGGCAGTCCATGGTATATTCAGTAATCTTCTCCAGCACCATAATTCAAATGCATCAGTTCTCTCCTGTCTCCCTTATTCAATGTCCAGCTTTCACAATCATATAATGTGACTGAAAATACCATGGCATGAGTCAGGTGTACCTTTGTCTTCAATGTGACGTCTTCGCTTTTCAATACTTTAAAGAGATCTTTTGCCACAGCTTTCCCCAAAGCAATGCGTCTTTAGATTTGTAGACTGCTGCTTCCACAGGTGTTGATTATAGGACCAAGTAAAGCAAAATCATGGACAGTCTCAACCTTTTCTCCTTTTATTGTGAAGTTGCATATTGACCCAGTTGTAAGGATTTTTATTTTGTTGATGTTTAGTCTCAATCCATACTGAAGGCTATATTCTTTGATCTTCATCAGCAAATGTTTCAGATCTTCTTCACTTTCAGCAAGCAGAGTTTTGTCCTCTGCGTAATGCAGGTTGTTATCCTCCAATCCTGACACCGTGTTATTCTTCATAAAGTCCACCTTCTTAGATTATTTGCTCAGCATAGAAATTGAAGAAACATGATGAAAGTATATAGCCCTGAGGCACATGCTTTTCAACTTTAAACCAAGCAGTGTTTCCTTGTTCTGTCAAACAACTGCCTCTTGGTCCATGTACAGATTCCTCATGAGTATAGTTACGTGCTCTGGTATTCCCATTCTCTGAAGTGTTATCCATAATTTGTTATCCACATAGTCAAATGCCTTTGCATAGTCAATAAAACATAGACATTTTTCTGATATTCTCTGCTTTCAATTAATATCCATCTGACATCAGCAATATCCCTAGTTGCCTGCCATCTTCTGAATCTGGCTTGATTTTCTGGAAGTTCCCTGTCTATATACAGATACAGTCGCTGTTGAATGCTGTTTAGTAAAATTTTGCTTACACATGACATTAATGATATTGTTTGATAGTTTCCACATTCCATTGGATCCCATTTTTTGGGAATAGACACAAATATGGACCTCTTCCAGGCAGTTGGCCAGGTAGCTGTTTTCCAAATCTGTTGGCATAAACATGTTAGCACCTCCAGTGCTGCTTCTGTTTGTTGAAACATCTCTGTTGGTGTTCCATCAGTTTCTGGAGCCTTGTGTTTCACCAGTTCCTTCAAGGCAGCTTCCACTTTGTCCTACAATACCATTGGTTCCTCATCATATGCAGCCTCTTGAAATGGTTGGTTATCCACCAATTCTATGTTTTATAATGACTCTGTGTATTCCTTCCATCTTTTGATGGATCTGAAAGCAGAGACTGCAAATTTTTAGTAATGTGTAGTTTGGCGATAAAATTATGGGTATTTTCTATTCTCCTTACTATATTTCTAAATTTTATGACATCATATAATGAGTTTATAATGTATTTATAAGATAAAAAAAGAAATATCATTTTTGTCACAAACAAATATGGAAAGCTTCCAGGCCCATGAATGGTGAAGTAGATTGAATTGGTCTAATCATCTAGTACAGTGGTAAGTGTAACTCAACAAAATATTTTTTAAAAATTATTCAAAGTCACTACAGAGTGCAAAATCAGGAAGAAACTGAAGAAGACTTGGCCCTGGATAAAAGGAGCCATGTGAGTGAGACTAACATTTGTATAACTTTTGCCCTAAGGCTACCCCCTTCTCTTTGCAGCACTGGATAACTAGCACTCCAATATAACTATATTTCCACAAGCTTGACTTGACACAGTGTCTGAAATTGAGAGAGAAGACCCTCAGAAGAGGCAACCACATAATATGAAGCTCACTATTTGCATGTAAAATCCCAGGTTTTTAGCTGACCTCTCAGCTGAACATACATGAAGATGCTAAGTAGCCCAGAGGAAAGTAACAGGCAAAAAGTTTAAAAAACTGAGTAGTTGAGTTGCACAGAGGAGGTAGTATGGAACTTAAATTTATCCATGTTAAAGAGATTTGGTAAGCATGAAAAATTTCTATTGAAACTCCACAAAAGCAGAACTTAGGAGGTAAGTCTATATTCTAAGACTCAAGAGTCAGCCCAAGTATAAAAGTGGAACAAACCTATTCTACCAAAATTAAAATGCAGTCTCCTACAGTATGAAGATAGCCAACCATCAATCTGAGTGCCTACTGGAATATAGATCTGCAATGTATAAAAGGAGAAAAAAATTCAAAACTTAGTGATGTCAGATATACACTAGCAAAGAGTTTGGCATATTATAAATATGTCACTCACAATGTCCAGTATAATCAACATATTAGACATGTAAAGAAACAATAAATGAAACTAGGAAACTAAGAGAAAACATAATGAATTGCAGCCAATGAGGTGCTATAGATTTAAGGATTAGCATATAAAGCCTTTGAAATGGCTATTATAAATACATTTACCATAAATCCTTGAATCTAATCTGAATCCTTTCAGCAGTTTTAGAAGGCTACAAAATCAGATTCAGATTAGAATTGCAAATGGATTGAAGTTTTGAAGGACCTCTTGAGAGAGCTCTCTTGGCCACAAATCTAATCTGCACATAACTCAAATCCACATCTGATTTTGTGTTGTTGTTGTTGTTGTTATTTACCATCGAGTTGGGTCGGACTCATAGTGACCATATATACAACAAGTGAAACATGATCCAACACTGTGCCATACCTGGCACCATGTCAGTGCTTCTCTGCTATTCACAAGGTTTTCAATGGCTGATTGTTTTGGGAGTGGGCTGCTGGGTCCTTCTACCTAGTTTATAGCACCTCATACTCACAGGTGGTCTCCCATCCAAGGACTAACCAGGCCTGACCCTGCACAGCTTCCAGCATCAAACAGGATCGGGGTGGTATGGCTGCAGACATCTGATTTTGTAGCCTTCTAAAACTTTTCAGAGGGTTCAGATTAGAAAATATTTAGTAATAATATAAAGGAAAATTTGATACTAAGTGAGCAAATGAGAATGTCAGTAGAGAAAAACTTAAAAATAACACCCAAAAATCTCAGAAGTAAAAACTATGAAAAGAGCAATTTAAAAGTCCACTGACTAGGCTTGACAGCAGATTGAAGACAAGATAGGTTCTATAAATTTGTTTTCAGATCACCAAAAATGATACATGTGGGAAGCAGAGAGACAAACAGAATAACACTAAGAGAAAAAAAATGAAGCTGAAGAAATAATAACCTGAAGAAAAAAATCCTTAAGTCTCTGAAAAACATTAATTTATAGATCAACAAATCTCAAGAAACCAAATTCTGCTGAAAGTGCACACATACACACTTAAGTACATTGTAGCAACACTGCTAAACATCAAAGGTAAAATTCTGAAAATAGCCAAAGCAAAATTATATTATATACAAGCATAGACAAAGTATATATATACACATACATATATACATACATACATACATACATATGCATAGACAAAAATGCTTGCTTTCCCCACTTCTGTTGACACTATAGTGGATACCATAGCCAATGCAGCATGTGAAGAGAAAGAAATAAAATTCATATATGTTTTGTATATATGGGAATACAAGGGGAAATTTGAAAAGGGAAAATAAATGCTATTGCTATTTCGAGATAACATGATTGGTTAAAAAACAGCCCTGAGGAATCTATAAAACAACTACTAGAACAGATAAAATTAGTAAGGTCTATAGATTCATAGTCAATATGTAAAAGCCAGTTACATGTCTATATACACAATTATAACATAAAGCTTATTAAAAAAAATAAAAGTTATCTACATACTCAGTGCAATTCTTATCCAAACTCCAGCCATGTGTGGTGGCACATACCTGTAATCCTAGCAGTTCAGGAGGCCAACACAGGTGGACCATAAATTTGAGGCCAGAGGCAGCCCATGCAACTTAGACCCTGTCACAACATAAAAAAAGAAAAATGGGCTAGTGGCACAGTTCAGTGGTAGAGCACTTGCAAAGTATGCATTAGGCCCTGGATTAGCCCCTTCAGTACCACAAAATAAAAAGAAACACAAAATTGAAATAGGCCTTTTTTTTTCCAGGTAGAAATTGACAAGTTGGTTCTAAAATTTGTTTTGAGTACAAAGGCTGTAAAATACTTTTAAAAATCTTGGAGAACAAAGTTGGAAGATCCACACAAAGTGACATCAAGACTTCTATAAAGCAAAAGTAATCATGACAGTATAGTAGTGTGCTAAGGATAGACAGCCTGCAGCTGTAGCTCTGTGGCATCTGATCCCGTCAGATCTCGGAAGCTAAGCAGGGTCCAGCCTGGTTAGTACTTGGATGGGAGACCGCCAGGGAACACCAGCTACTGTAGGCTGGGGAGAAGGACCTAGCAACCCCCTCCCAAAAATCAATCTCCCATTGAAAACCCTACAAACAGCAGAGAAGCACTGACAATAGTGTTTCACCTGTTGTATACAGGGACACTATGAGTTGGATACCAACTGGACGGCACCTAACAACAACAACAAGGATAGACAAGCAGAGAATGGACTGGCCAACCATTGGCCATTGAAAACTCTATGAATAGCAGAGAAGCACTGTCAAATATAGTGTCAGAAAATGAGCCCCCAGGCTGAAAAGCATTCAAAAGACAACTAGGGAAGAGTTGCCTCCTCAAAGTAGTCGACATTGAGGATGAGAATGAAATATTGCCTTGTGGGGCTTCCATTTGCTGATGTGACATGACTCAAAAAAAAAAAAATAGCTGCTGCAGCAGTGGGCTCAAACATGAAAAGATCATGTGCATGGCAGTATCAGATAGTGTTTCATTCTGTTACACATAGGGTTGCTACGAGTCAGACCTTACTTGACAGCACCTAACAACAACAAAGAATGGCTAGACTTACAAAGATTAATAATACCAAATGTTAATAGGAATATGGAAATATTATTGCTGGTAGAGATCCATGTTAGAAAAGAGTTTTATAATTTCTTATAAAGTTAAATATACATCTACTCTGTGACACAGTAAATATACTTCTAAATACTGAGTGCATATATATATGTATATACATACATACACACACATACATTTTAAGAGATCTTATCTACATATCACTTTTTGAAATTGAATTGCATTAAGGTAGTAATGTATAGTATGACATTCACACAAAAGATAGTATTAATCAGTTGAATGCTAGCACACCGTGCAACAGAGAGAAAACTATTGTTTGAGGAGCACAAGACCATTTTGAAATGGTATTTAAATTCTAGAATGTTGTAAAAATACGAAGACAAGGGAGGTGTGACTATGCAACAGAACTTCTAGCGCCTAACAATTGGAAGCATTCATGATAAGCTTGAGATGTATAATATAGCCTAGGCGGCCTCACACAGCAAGTCCTGCTGCTTCTGCTATGGTGACCACTTTAAGCACCTCTTGTAACTGCCGAAGTCAAACCTGACTTGTTCATCTTTTGCTATTGGTATATATTGAGTATTATAACCTTAATATAATTTTCTCCTTTCTCGAAATGTATATACATTTTTGGCTCCCTTTGTATTTAACCAAATATATCTATTGTTGTTGTTAGCTGGTGGCGAGTCAGGTCGACTCATTGTGACCCTATGTACAACAGAATGAAACATGCCCTGGCACTGCCATGCCCAGCACTATGTCAGTGCTTCTCTGCTCTTCGTAAAGTTTTCAGTGGCTGATTATTTTGGGAGTGGGCTGCCAGGTCTTTCTCCCAAGTATATCTATACACACACACACACACACACACACACACACACACACACACACACATATGTATATCCACAGCACCTCTGTAAGAATATTCATGTTACCCTTATGTGTATTATCCCCCAAATAGAAAAATAATGCAATCTGCCCTAATAGGAGAATGAATAAACCAGTTGTGATATATTCATGCAATAGCAGCACAACTCAGCAATAATAAAGAATGAAATATTGATATCTGCAATCACATGGATAAATTTCAAACCATTATATAAAAAGAACAAGACACAAACTGAATACTGTGTTATTCCAGTACTATGAAATTCAAAAAGAGGCAAAACCAACTTTTGTGATAGTGACAACAATGGCTGCCTATAAAAGGAGGTAGGAGTTGACAGTGAAAGGGTAGAAGAGAATTTTGAGGGGTGTTGGAAATGTTCTATATTTTCTTTGAGAGGTAGTTATAGGAGTATATACATTTATCAAATATTGACATGTTTTACATTTAGGATCTGGGCAATGTAAATTTTACCTCAATAAAACCCACAGAAAACGTGAAGAAGCTATCAGAATTCTTTCATTATACAAGGAGAGATTTTACAAATCAAATATTTCTTGATAGGAAATATGTGGAGCATTTGATAGAACTTGGAAATGATTCTCCTGTCTTTAGTTCCTGATAGTGGCTATAGTTGCTGTTTTGAGAGAGGATTCCACAGGCCTATTCCTAAGAAAGGAGTAGAAAGTCTGTTCTGATCTAGGAAGACCATTCACAACTACAGAGGGACTCCATAAACTGTGGTACCTATTTTCAGCTCTTGGGTAACTAAAATCGATTTTACACCCTGAGAATATCTGATTGTAGAATTTAGTGTACTAAAGCTCCATGTAGATAACAGTGATAAGTCACACAGAATTCACTTTGGTCACACCCAGTTTATAAGACATGGCTAATCATTTTGGGTAGCTTCCTACCTTCTATACCAGCTTCTGCTTAAAGAAAATATACATAAACCGTGAGCCTCCAATGTCTGTTTTGTTAAAAAAAGCAAAACAAATAAAAACAAAACTTAAGAGAGCTATTGGGCATGTAGAAGAGAAAATTGTGTAGAAAAACTACCTCATTAAAATCTTGTTGTTGTTAGGTGCCTTCGAGTTGGTGTCCGACTCATAGCGACCCTATGTACAACAGATGAAACGCTGTTGTCAATGCTTCTCTGCTATTCATAGGGTTTTCAATGGCTGATTATTTTTTTGGTGGGGAGTGGGTTGCTGGGTCCTTCTCCCAAGCCTACAGCACCTGGTGTTTGTAGGTGGTCTCCCATCCAAGTGCTAACCGGATCCAACTCTGGTTGGCTTCTGAGGTCTGATAGGATTGGATACTACAGTGGTACAGCTGCAGCCAAAATACGCTTATGGCTCCCTGACTTAATTCAGGAGCTCAGATTAAGTGTTTATTTAATTATATCTCTATTCACTTAGAATTCATATTTTACCCATACACAGAGCCATTCTTGAGCTGAAATTCATCTGCCCATAACAAGAAATTTTCAAGGAAATAAGATTTAAGTCTTCACTTTGCAGACAAATTAAAAACCAGACTTAGAATGGCATTGTGTAGAAATGATCACTAGTAGGAGTTGTTTTCACCTTTTTAAAATTATTCTAATACTTATGTGCAGAATATATCATTACCTAACAGCTTATATAGACTTTTCAGGGGCCCATAAGAACCCATTTTCCAATGGTAAATGATTTTGATAGTATTCTAGTTTGATGTAGGTGGGAGGAATGCTGGAAAGACCATTCTGTTTATCCCCGGTGAAATTTAAATATAAGGATCAAATGTATACAATATGTAAATGAATACATTCTGCTCTAATGAAACATACATATGGCTGGAAAAAAGATGTAGTTAAGTAAAAAATACTTCAAAAGAGCCTTTGTTTAGCTGGCCAGAAGTCAAGATAATAATAATAATAATAATTGTTGTTGTTGTTGTTGTTGTTGTTATTGGCAGTACTGAGAGGTTGAACCCAGGGCATTGCACATGCTGGGCAGGCGCTCTACCTCTGAATTACACCCTCAGCCCCTTTTTAAATAGTGAGACAGGGTCTCACTAAGTTCCACAGGCTGCCTCTGGCCTTCAACTGATGATATTCTTGTCTCAACCTCCCGAATAGCTCGGATTACAGGTGTGCACCACAGCACCCAGCTAAGATTATGACTTTTCAGCAATGAGTATTGATCTCATTAGCTATGTCTCCATTTTATGATTTTTAATTGGCATGATCACATCATGTGCCATCCATGGGTAAACATCCATGGATAAAAAGCTTTTCCTATAAATTTCATTCCATACCTAAGCTTTTCACCGAATTACTCAAAGCAGCAAAAAGAGCATTTTTGTATTTCATAATCTTTTCTCTCCTTTCATACTTTGTAATAAGAGATATTAACAGGTGGTTTTTTGCTGGGAACAAACTACAGTAGGGAAAAAGTTGTGAAATTCCTATTAAATTATTTCATTCAATCAGTAAATGAATGCCTTACTATGTGGCAGGCAGTTCTTAGCATTGAGATATAGAAGAAAACAAAATGGACAAAAATTCTGCTTTTATGGAGCTTATACTTTAGGGTAGAGATAAAATCAACAAAATTAGTACATATTTAACATTATAGATGGTGATAAATAATAAGGAGAAAAATTAAGGATAACCATCTAGGTGAGGGGAGATGCTCCTAATCCAATTTGGAATAATTGAAAAATTACTGTATTCCCATTATTTCCTAGCTATCTCTCCAAAAAGATCTTTTTCCTTAACTCATAAAATCACATCTAATGCTGGTTATTTGCTCAGCTACCATTCACCCATCGCAACATTGGTGCAAAGACTTTCCCATGCATTTGTGAATTAGCCTGATATGTTATCTACATCCTTATGAACTTATGTATGAAAAGTATATTACATATTTTTAATATATTTGTCTTCATGAAGTTGATTGGACTGGTTGTGTGTTGGTGGCAGTAAGGGAAACCCAAGAAACATGGGAAGTTAGGCTTTTAATAGGCAAGGGCTTCATTTTGTTCAAATTGCAGTTCTTACAAGCTGTGTGACCACGAACAAACTATTGAACTTCTCTGCTTCAGTCTCTTCAGCTAGAGAGTAGGAATGATGATACTATCTATCTCATATGGTTGTGGTGTTAATGTTTGCATGGGGCACTTTTTATAATGTACATCCAAAGAATAGCGGCTGGCAAATTATTAAATAAAAGAATATAAAGGAGACTGCTTTGGGCATCTATATACCAGGTTTCCCAATATCACATCCACTGTTTAAATATTATGTCTAAGTGCTACTCCTTTAAATACTTTGGAGTGATACTAGATTTAGTTCAGTGTACCTTTCTCCAGATTTATAACGATGATAAACACTGCATCTACTAATTACTTTGTTGCTTTGGAAATTGAGTCATTATATATCAGGAAGTCTTCATCTATTGTTTATGCTTCACTGGTGGATAAAGTTCATGAGGTCAAAGATTGATTTTATTTAGTTAGTTAGTTACTTACTTAGAGATAGGGTCTTGCTGTATTGCCCAGGCTCTTACCTGGAACTCATGTGTAACCCAGATTGGCCTTAAACTTGTGATCCTCTTACCTCAGCCTCCTGAGTGCTGAAACTATAGGTGTGCACCACCACACCCAGTTTTGTTTTTGTTTTTTCTTTGCTGTTTTTGTTCAGGGATGTATCTCTAGTTTGTAGAATAGCATTCAATACATTGGATGAAGAAATGAGTAAAAGAAGGAATGAATAAGTAATTGAAGGAATGAAAAAAAATTACAACCTAAGAAGAGGTTGGAAGAGCCAGGTTTAATTCTGTCTTAGTCACTAATTCCAACAGTGTTCCATAACTTCTCTATAAAGTATATCCAGTTTTCAAAGTTTTTTTTGAATACCAGTATCTGTAAGGTAATCTACTGGACTATGAGCACTAAAGAAGTTCACATTTTGGTAGCACCAATATGACAGATTCATAAATAAATAATGCAAGTAGAAAAAGATAGGTATACTGAAAAGAAATATAAGATAGAAAACTGGAGGGATCAGAGGAAATTTCTTTCTGGGCTTTGACTTTTATGGATACTTGGACTGATTCATATTATCCTCTCATGAACTCTTTTCAAATATTCCTTTCTAAAATTAAGGTTTTCACCCAGTTCACAAGCTGTGTGAAACTCCAGCAAAAAATAGATATGGAGTTCTGGTAGAATAAGTCACCCTCATGTACAAAACCAGATAAGCAAGGAGAGAGGAAAGCTGTTTTCTGGGAAATTCTGACAAGGTTTTCTAAGTCTGATTAGTTTTTTTGTTGATTTGTGTATATTTACACTTCCTGTTGGTTTGCTACTTCTCAGTTATTTATGTTGTTTAATTTGCAGATATACACAAGATTGTGTGATATATGGATAGTGAGAATTTGTTTCTCTGACAGTGATTACTTATCTTTGTACAGAATAACATTACAAATGCATTAAATCCAGATACCCAAGAGAAATCGCAACTGTAAATTTTGTTTGCCAGAAAAAAAAAAGACATTTTTTGTTTTACCTTTTTAAGATTTAATCTTTATGATATTAAAGAAAAGATTGTCTAGTGTTTTTAAAAGCAACTGTGCTAGAAGTCATTTATGATCATGATCAGACAGTACTGGGAATGAAATTTTTATTTTGAATAGTATTCAGTTTTGTACATATAAAGCAGTTGAAAAAAAAGTCAAGATGAGAAAATGACAGCTTCTTTGTAATTCTGTAGTTTGTTTGCAAAACCATTTTCCATTATATTATGAAGTGAACATAGTGGGGTAGCATTACAATCATGAATCAGAATAACAACAGCTAACATTTAATGGGCACTTCCTGTGTGTCAGGAATTCTTCTAAGGACTTTACATTTATTAACTCATCAGATCCTTATAATAACCTGTGAGGTCGGTAATTTTATTTTCTCAATCATAAATTAATAAATTGAGAGGCATTAGGGGATGGTAATCTTTCAGGGCCAATAAGTGGCAGAGCAGAAATTTGGGCCAAGACCCCTGTAATTCCACAATCTTGAATGACCGTGTATCACTGGGTTGATCAATTTTACAAGTACTATTTACTCAGTAGTTGTAAAGTGGTAGCAATTCAGTGTCTGCCTATAAAATTTGGGGCTTTTTTCCATGTAAGATTGCCAGGATTTCTTTGATAATCGTTGCACTAAAGAGCTATGAGATTGCTGTGAATGCTTTATGAAAAGACGGTGGGTTCAGATAAAGTTCAAATGCCAAACGTTAGTGCACTTCGGCCTTTTCCTTATACATGTTCACAGTGTTAGCTTTAGCTCTCATTTCTGATCCACTGAAGTTTTACAGATATACATAATAAGACTCAATCCTGGACAGGAGTATGGGGGAGAAGAAGCATTTATTGAGCACCTAAGTGGGCCAGGCCTATAAAAGAGCTTCACTGTCATTAATGCAAGTAAAGCACACAATTATCCTATCATTCCTTCATTCACCGTAGATGATGCTAGAGATGAATTTCAAGTTGGATATATGTAGGTAAAAATATGGTAGATTTAGAGACTGAGATGGAGCTAACCTTGTTGCCAAGGATGGAGATAAAGATGAAGATGGGAAGGAGAATGGGATGAGATGACAGTTTATCAGCATCTGACAAACTATATATTTTACTTACTGGTTTATTTTCTGTTTTACCCTACTAGAGTATAAGGTGCATGAAAGCTCAGGTTATTTTGTTTTCTTTACTCTCATATTCTCTGGTCTAGATCAAGGCCAAGCACATAATAGACATAAATACTTGCTGTATTTATGTCTTGCTGAATGAATGAATCAATGAGTGAATCATTTCATAAATATTTATTTTGCTATTTCATTAACTTCTCCAATGCTGGATCCATGCTAGGAGACACTGCTCCTGCTCTTAATAAACTTGCAGTCTGTCTACTATAAAAGAGGAATAAGTAAATGGGAAGTTCTTACTTGGTATAAAAGTTATCACCACTGTGAAGGCAGGAATTCAAGAAGGACCTGTGTGATCCTGTGGACTTAACCCAGCCAGACGGAGGTAGACTGGCCTTCTTGAAAGATATAGGAACATCTAAGGCTGAGACCTGGGCTATAGTGGATTAGTCAACACAGAAAAATAATAAGAAAAAGCCTGAAGGGCAAGGGGAAGCATAGCAGGTTCAGGAATTTCGAAGGTGCTAGAAATGTCTGCATTTTAGTTTTGAGAAAATTGAAGCTCAGGAAAACAAAATAACTGGCCCAAAATTCCACCAAATCAACATTCTAACTCAGTTCTCTCTACGTCCAAATGCTTCAGCATTTCCAGCATGCTGTATGTGTTACTCTCAGACCACACTCTCCTAGCAAACACTACTCTCCTGTTTGTGCAGCCATAGATCCCCAAATGGAAAGTGATGGCTATTCTAATTCTTGCCTACTAATTTTTTCTCATCTCTTACTATTTAAATATTCCTCAGAAAACCTCAGAACATATTTTTCAGGTTTTTTTTTTCCATCCAATTTAGACTGGGACCAATCTAAACATATATAGTAGGTTGTGTTCACTTCTAGAAACATCAGGGATAAACTGTGTGCATATACCAGGTGTGATCAAAATATATGGTGCATATTTAATTTAAAAAATAATTACAGTAAAAGACATTGCCATTAATCCTCATCAAAATACCCCCCCCCCAGCTTCAAACACACTTGTCCCATTGTTCTTGCCACTTTCTGAAGCAGTTCTGGAAGTTTTCTTTCATGAGTGTTTTTAATTTCATCTTCCATCATGACAATGCTCTGTGTCACACATCATTTCTGCTATGGTAATTTCTGTCAAAAACATTATTGTGTGCCCTCCTTCATATTATTCACTAGATCTGGCACCATGCAACTTCCGGCTCTTCCCCAAGGTCAAAATGACCATAAAAGGTAAACATTTTTAATCGATTCAGGACATGGAGACAGCCATGACAGTGCAACTAAAGACACTCACAAAAGAGGACTTCCAGAATTGATTCAGAAAGTAACTCAAGTTGTTTCTCCTGAATTTGACATTTCTAGAATAACCACCACTTTCCTGTGGCCTACACTTTTCTGTCTTACCTTTGTGTGTTCAGCAGGTATCTTATAAAGACAGGAACAAAATGATCTTGAAATCTGAGCAAGCGAGCCCTATTTGCACTCTTGAAACTATGTTGGGGGTTGAAATAATGCCAAGAAAAATGACCTCTGATGGATTGTGTTAATCAGGCTTTTCTAAATCATCAGGATTAGCTAGGATTTCAAGAGTTTTTCTATCATGGCAGTGTTATCAAGAGTCTTCAATACTCTTCCTTTTATTAATCATTCATTGTTTAGTTAGTATACAACATAATGAACTTCATATTTCTGTACATGCATATCATTGTACATTGCTCGTGTTCACTTCCCCCATTACCTCTCATGACCCCTCTCCATCTGATCCCCTTTCTCCCCAGCAATGATCCCCCTTCTGCTTGCATGTCTTATGTGTGCCTACAATAGAAGTAGGTAGATAATCCATATGTGTATGTATGTATATATGTAAATTCAGTTTTTTGCCTTTGAGAACAAAATGAGATTTCGCTTCCTTTCCCTTTCTTATCTGTACTCTTCTTGATCTTTTTTTCCCCACTAAGAACAAGGTATCAAGATTTGGAGCATGTGAGGCTCAGCTTCAGCTCTGCCATATAGAATTCCTTAGCTATCCCCAGCCTCGGTTTCCTAATGTATGCAAATAGGAATAGTAACAGTGGACTTAACTATTTGATAAGAAACCAATGAAATAATATGTGTGAACATAACTTGCACAATGTAAAGCTTTCAGTAAATATAAGCTGTTAACCCTTAACTGGTATCATGTTTCTGAGGTCACATATGACCCCATAAAATACATACCTGCCTAGAGGTCTGTTTTGATCCTGTAATACCCATTAAGGGTTAATGTTGCTATTAATTATATTGAGGTCTGCATAGATAATTTTATTTCAGCTGTATACCATGACAAGCTGTCATTTTAACCATGAAGTCTTGTCTTAGATGTTATAAAAACATAGTTCTGAGTGTCAGAGCACCCCATACCCTTTGGACTGCTTTCCTTCACAAAAGGGAAGAAGAGTAGCAACACAAAATTTACGGCTTTCTCACAAGGAGTTCTATTAATGTCCCTTCTTGTCTCCTCTGTCAGAAGACAGTTGAAATGTTCCATCATTCTACTCAATGATATATTAAATGTTTTAAAAGACTAAGTTTAGGACTAGAACTCAGCAAATATAAGGTAAATAATCCAGAAAGTATAGCATAATGGTTAAAGATTTGGGCTCTATTAAAGGAGTTTCATCTGAAAGCTTCAGTTATGCCTCAGATGTAGGAAGAGTAAGCACTAAGAGAAAGTGGGGGAAAAGGGGTGGGATTTGATGACTCAAGAAGAATGGAGATTAAAAGTAGTCAGAGGACAGAATGGAGAGCAGAATGAATAGCAGCCTGCGGAATTGTACGAAGATTGGGCAGGCTGACAGGCTGACCCTGTAGTTGTTTCTGATCTAGGAATTATGATGTGCACACAATCTGCACCACTGTTTGATTTTTTTTTTTCCTTGGTAGCCCGCAGCCCCCTGGATACCAATAAGGAGGATAGTAGAAGCCATTCTAACCAGGGCTGGGTCAGATACCTGGGGGAGGAGGACAGTAGGGAAGGAGGAATTGAAAAACTAAGCATGGAAATAAGTCTAGAGAGAGTAAGGAAAAAAGAATTTGGGCTCTGGCATCAGCCCAATATTTTCATGAAGTATTTTAGTTGGAATTGTACCAGGTATGGTTCAGGAAGCAGTTAATCTTGCAATGTCAGTCGTTCAATATATTGCAGGGTTTTATTTTATTTTTTTAATGTCAAGGCTGATGCAGGTCAATAATGGTTCTTTTTCATCCAGTATCTCAGGATTCCAGGCTCCTCCCAACTTGAAGCATTGTTATCTCAACATGTGGCTTCCACACTTTGCCAAGGCAAGGGGGAAAGGTTGTGTAAAGTTGACAGATGAATTCTGGAATGCCTAGGTTTGTAGGTATCACCTTTCTTTCCCATCCATGTTTTCATTGGCTGGAAAAGTCATATGGCTTTACTTAAAACTTCCAGAGTCGGGGTAGTTTAGTCTTCTCATGATGCCAGGAAGGAAAGGAGAAGAGTAAGGAGAAGCATTAGGAGTCTACCTTACTTGGCTCTGCCCCTTACTGGGCCAAGAAAGTTTTGGCACATTAGTTGTTTCTTGGTGTGTAAAACAGAGTATTAATACTTATCCTTATTAATACTTATCCTTAGCAATTTATAGAAACATTATAGTACAAATTCAATAAACATAATTGAAGACATATTATATTCAAGGCAGCAGACTAATTACCTCCCTGCATTAAAAAAAACCTGCAGAAGTCACCATGGTGCCACCTTCTAACTCCCACATAATCAGCCATCAAATCAAGTGGACTCTAAATCAAGAACATCCCCTTTCACTGCCATCCACCTGCAGCCAAGGTCTCAGGACTGGACCACCCCACAGGCTTCTCCCTGGCTACCTGTGCTTCTCTCCTTCCTTTCAGCAGTTCTCTGTTCTTTAGTGTAATTTCATCCTGCCCCAGCACCACTGAGAGCTTGTCCCTGCTTCCCAAGACCAAATTCTCCTCCTGCCTTAGAGAAACCCCTATGGTCTGGTCCTGGGTGCCAGCCAGTGTTCCTATCTGCATTTTTTACCTGCATATTTTCCACTGTCACTTGCTCTTGATCACTCGTCACATGGGCCCCTTCCTTTCCTGCCCTGAAGCTTTCATTGGCTGTTTCTTTCGCCTGTGCGTCATCTCTCTGTCCTGGCTTACCCTGGCTGCCCTTGGACATCCGTCATGTTCTTAGTTTAACTATTACTTTCAACCTGCCTTTTCTTCCTTCCCTTCTTCTTCTTGGCCATATTCCCTTTACACATCTGCTTTTCTTACCTAGGTCACTATCGTCGTGTCTTAGTTACAAAATTTAGTTGCAAACAATATGACAATATTAATTCTTAATTTATTTGCAAACCAGCACCCTTCTTGAGGAGGTGATTGAGTGCAGGATCCTAGTTATTGAATGAATAGATGAAATAACCTACAACAGTCCTTGCTGCGGTTTGGAAGCCATTCAGTCTGTCCCCCCAATGATTTATGTGCTGGAAGCTTGGTCCCCAGGGTGGTAAGGGTGAGGGTTTGGTGGACCTTTAGGAGATAGCCCTCTGGGAGGTGACTGGCTTGTGACTGGCCTTATGAGAAGATTAATGCTGATCTCTTGGAGTGGGTTATAGCTTGCAGGAATGGTTTAGTTTCCTGAAGAGTGGGTTATTATGGATAGATATGCCTAACCTGTCTATGGTCTCTAGCTTCCTCTCTCCACATGAGCTTTCTTACAGGCACTCTTGCCATGTGATGCTATTTGCCATGTGGTGACAGAGCCTGAAGGCCCCAACCAAAGGGCAAAAAGGTGAGGCCATCTGATCTTGAACTTTCAGCCTTCAAAACTGTGAGCTAACAAAACCTTTTTTCTTTGTAACATATCCAGGTTCAGGTATTTTGTTATAGTATCACAAAATAGACTAAGACAGTCAATTCTTGTTTTCCATAGGGGATGGTTCTGGGATACTCCATGTATAACAAAATGTATTGAATGCCAAATTTCTTATATAAAATAGTATAATAGTTGTAAGTCATCTCTAAATTACTTTTAATAACTAATACAGTGTAAATGCTATCTAAATTCTTGTTCTACTGTATCATTTAGGGAGGAATAATAAGGATAAAATGTCTGTGCATGTTCAGTACAGACATAATCACTATCCATTGTAGGCCTTACTACATAGTACATATCAGCAAACATGTAATGTTTTCTGTCCATGGTTGGTTTGATGAATGTGGAAGCTCAGGACAGAGAGGGCTGACCTATTCACTGTGAAAAGGAGAATATTTGCAAGTAACGTAACATAAAGAAGAAAGAATGCTGTGAGAGTGCAGATCAGAGGGCCTTTAATTCTTTTAAATCTCCCTTGACTTAAAGGGGACTTTGAAGGATGAGCAGAATTAAGAATCATAGAATAAAGAGAAAGTCCTTCCTATTCAAAGATAAGTACTTGGCCGAAGGCAGCACAACCAAGGAATAGTGAGGTAGCTAACAGAACCCAGGTGTAAGGGGGAATGGCAAACACAGAGGCAGGGGCCAAGGAGGGAAAGTGGAAAGAAAGAAGGCTTTGAGTGCCAAACCTAAAGTTGGGGCATTCAAGTAGATAAAAAGGCAGCTTTCAGTGTCCTGGTGAGGCAGCGTGTCACAACCACACAGGATTTTTGTTGTTGTTGTTGTTAGGTGTCTTCAAGTCATGTCTGATTCACAGTGACCCTATGTACAACAGAACAGAACACTACCCAACACTGTGCCATGCCTGGCACTATTGTTAGTGTTTCTGTGCTATTCATAGGGTTTTTGATGGCTGATTGTTTTGGGAGTGGGCTGCCAGGTCCTTCTCCCTAGTCTACAGCACCTGGTGTTCCCAGGCAGTCTCCCATCCAAGGACAAGATCAGATGCCATGGTGATATGGCTGCAGGATTTTAGCAATATCTTAGTGAGAATAGCACAAGTGAATAATGAAAGCCTAAACTCGGCTAGTGGTAAGGGAATGAGAGAAGGGAACAGAATTAAGAGACAGGGCAAAAAGTGATGTTGCTTTCCACACTGAAGTCAAATGTACTTTTTTTTAGTTCAAGTTTTGCTCTTTAATATTCACATTTTAATTTCACTGAGACTCTCTCATTCAATTATTCTGAGTACTTTAGGGCAGGGTACCCAGCCTTTTTGGCACCCGGGACCTGTTTCACAGACCTCAGTTTTTCCATGGACTGGGGTTGGGGTGGGGACGCTGACCTGATAGGAGACGGAGTTTAGGCATGATGCAAGTGCTGGGGGGCAGTTGTAAGGACAGAGGTAACACAGACAGTACTGGTGTGCAGCCTAGTGGCTGGGGAAATTTGCTTTAGGGAACCAAAAATGCAAAAATAGAATCACATTCTTTTTACAGTATTTCAAACAGAAAATCTTCAACTTATTAAGACTGCACAGGATGACATTGCTTTGTGACTAAAGACCAAACAAACTTTGCTTGGATGGTACACGTTCTGATGAATAAAAATGAGCTAATTAGTCAAATGTTACTTAATAATTTCAATTTATTTTAACCCAACATTTAAAACATAGTGTACCTAAAGGCAAAAGTGAAGAAGACATTGCCCTACACATACTAGTAGCTCAATAAAATTGCATCAGGTAAGGAAATGAAACAATTTCTCACTTTTAATCAGCATTCTTGACCTTTTAAAATATAATAGAAACTTTTCTTCCAACAAAGGTGTATTTTGAACACAGACTGTACAATAGAGAAAAGTGGACTGGGTCTCATTAAATTTGGGGGGAGGGTGTCAAGGGGGTCACCTTGAGGTCCAGATCTTCTCTCTGTACCTTCTTTGTCCACATGGAAACTTCCCAGGTAAGTTTGTGGAATCTGCAGGCCTCATGAAAGGTAATTTTATAACTACTTCCTTAAGCCACCTATCCATGATCTCTACTGTTTTACCTCATTCCTACATTCATTTTAGCCTCAGCCATATGGTTGAACAAAATAACTTTCCTATGTAGCTAGACAATAGCAAGACGACCAATAGGTACTGCATTACCTTGCTACATTTCCTTCAACCACAAACTAGAAGTCCAAGATCAAGGTGTCAGCAAGGTCAAATACAAGTTTAATAGGAGTTTCTTAAAAATAGCTGTGACTTTTCCTCGTATATAATTTGTTCATTTGAAACAACTTTTTCCAACATTTCTAGTAAGTAAGAAAAAGACACCAAGAACAATTGCATGATTTTTTCAGTTTTAAGGGAGAGAAAGCTAACCCAAACTAATGGAGGGGAATTTATTGGCTGTGGCACCATGGAAAGGACCATTTGCTGCTGGACATTGATTTTATTTCTTACCATCCTCCCCTCTGCTTTGCTTTGAGTATCAGTTTTATTCTTTTTTTTTTTTTTTTTTTTTTGTGTGTGTGTGGTACTGGGGGTTGATCCCGGGGCCTCACACCTGCATGCTTTGCAAGTGCTAGACCACTGAGCTGCACCCCCAGCCCTTTTATTTTTTTTTCCTTACTTCTTGAGACAGGGTCTCACTAAGTTACATAGACTTCCTCTAGTCTCGAACTTGCGATCCTCCTGTCTCCACCTCCCAAGCTGCTGGGATTACAGACGAGCGCCACCACGCCCAGCTAGTATCAGTTTTATTCTGACAGGCACTTTCTGAGCTCTTTCCTGCAATGGTTGTTAGCATGCTTCCTTAAAATGGTTCAGGTTTTGTTGTTATTAGATACCATCAAGTCAGGTCCAACTCATAGCAACACTATGTACAACAGAAAGAAACACTACCTGACAGAGTGCCATGCACACAATCTTTTTTATGTGTAAGCCCATTGTTGCAGTCATTGTGTCAGTCCATCTCGCTGAGGGTCTTCCTCTTTTTTGTTGACTCTCAACTATCCCAAACATGATGTCCTTCTCCAGGGATTGGTGCCCCCTGACAATATGGCCAAAATAAATAAGACACTGTCTAGCCATTTGTGCTTCCAAGGAGCACTCTGGTTGCACTTCTTCTACAATAGATCTGTTGGTTCTCTTGGCAATCCGTGGTATATTCAGTATTAGTCTCCAGCACCATAATTTGAAAGCGTCAATTTTTCTCCTGTCTTCCTTATTCAACGTCCAGCTTTCACAAGCATATAATGGGACTGAAAATATCATGATATGAGTCAGGTGCATCTTCGTCTTCAGTGTGACATCTTTACTTTTTAACACTTTAAAGAAATATTTTGCAACAGCTTTTCCCAATGCAAAATTGAAAATCAAAAATGGTTTAAAACCCAAAACTTTTCAATCACCAACATGACACCACAAGTGGAAAATTCTATACCTAACCCCAAGTGACAAGTCATAACCCAAACACATATGCACTAACACAATTATATAAAATTACTTCAAGGTTATGTGTAAGAACTATATATGAAACATAATTGAATTTTATATTTTTAAACTTGTGTCTCATCCCCCTGATATCTTAAGAAACGCATGCAATTACCAAAATCTCAAACACTTCAGGTCCCAAGCATTTCAGATGAGGGACACTCATATCAGAAAACTCCAAGGGCTCTCAGTGCCTTGTTACTGCTGCTCTTCTTTATGGGGCACAGTCGAAGGTCCTGTGCTAGCCACTAGCCAGTGCCGCAGGCTGATGCTGTCTGCAGGGTTGGATCTATAAATGAAAAGGGTTCCATTATGGAATGAGGAAAACAGTCTGATCAAGAAAAACAATGGATGTCTCCTACACATACCATGACCTACAGCATCAGCCGTGCTGGATATTGCCACATGTTTATAGGCTGCAGATCATCAGCATGGTGTAGGGAGAGAATATACTTCTTTTCTCACCCACCCCTAGGCTCTTGACTGAGGACCTCATAGCAAGACAGATTAACAAGGAAAAGAACACACATATTTATGTAATATGAGTTGTGTGTGACACTGGAGACCCAAAGTGATAAGGCAACCTATGCATTTTTATACCAAGTTTGAAGAATTGTGGACACACAGTGTGACAGTTAAGTGGGGGTAGGATGGGCTAATGGTAACAAACTGGGGGTGAGGACTTAGCAAGGCCTGTTTGTTCAGATTCTTCGTGGCATCTGTGTCTCAGAGGACAGGATTGTTCCATTCTTCTGAATGTAAGAGAGGCACCTCTGAAATGAAGGTGTGATTACCTTCATTTCACAGAGAAAAGTTGAAATTCTTTTATGGACTGATTCCAAGGGGAAAGGGCAAGGGAAAGTTCAGAGTGGCCTTCCTGCCTCTGCTGTTTTCTCAAATGCCAAGGTGCCATATTTTGGGGCATCCTGTCTTGAACCCCATTGACACCTACTTACATGCCTCTTCCTGATATTTATTCACTTGTCTCATCATAATCCAAAATTTGTTTTCAAGTCTTCTCTGCTTGCAATTTGAAGACAATCGAAAGCTATTCATCTCCCCTCCCTCCCTGTGTCTCACTGTCTCTTTCTCTTTCTCTGATCTTGGGTTTGGTGAACCGGGAGATCATGTTCTTTCTTTAATGAAGTTAGAGATCACTCCTCACTCCAGAAATAGAAGAATATTTGTGTAGAAGAGAAAAGAGCTGAGTACAGTATTTCTCCTCCTCATTTTACCTTGCTTCATAGTTGAATAATGTCCTAGACAGGGGGAAATAAATGAATGAAACCAATATTTCACTTAAGAAATTTAAACAAAGCAAAACAAATAGCCTTAAAAGTTCCAGAAATCTAACCAAGTTTGACACACCCTAATTGGGTCATTAATGCTTTATTCCCTATGTAAATTCAAAATAACCCATTTTTTAAAACCCCAAAACAGATGAATATAGCTAACTGCTTAATAGTTCAGCTTATATTTCATGTAGTCACTCTTACATATTTATTTTAAAATAGCAAAATATGAGGGGACAGCTGTGGATTTAGGCAAATATATTTAATAGCAGATAATTTTTAAAATATATATAGAAGAGGCATCTTGATATTCCCTGGAAATCAGTAAAATACAAAATTACACTCCATTGAGAGTGTTCATATTATATTTTTATGGATTATAAATTAGAAGATTTTTACAAAACCTCTAGAGAATTTTAGAATTTATATTGGAAGGCATTCTGTGGAATTCCATAAAACACTTTAAAGGTAGGAATTTTCACGGATCACTAAGGATTTCTATAGAGCCCTATAAAAGTGCAATTCTATAAAAGATGATGTTAATACATTTCCAGTTTATCTTTGTCTTTTTCCTCTAGCTGTACTGTAGCAGTCGTCCATCCTTTACTTTTTAACATTACTTTTTAGGGATATCCAAATGTAAATCTGTGTGTTTATTATATTTCATATGGCCTTTTGAGGAACCTGTTATCTAAAAATAATATATGAAATCATGCCAAGAAATATTTTTATGAAGCTATAAGCTAACACTGCCATGAGTTGGAAGTATATCAAAACAGAGACTTTCAAATATTTCTAAATAAAAGGACTATACAGACACAAATTTCTCAACAACCTTTATAATTCTAGAAAACTTATTCAGCAATCATTGCATTCATAGTTGTCTCTGATTCTGTGTGTACCACAGGTTGGCTGGTAAAAGCTCAGTTTCTCTTATATTTCTACACCTATAAACTATCTTTGGGCCTAGGATTTAGCTCAGTTGGTAGAGCGCTGCGCTGCAGTCTCTGAGGTCCCAAGTTCAATTCCCAGCACCATAAAAATGGGAGGACCTGGCAATCCACTCCCAATGCAATCCTGAAACAGTCAGCCATTGAAAACCCTATGAGGGTTGCTATGAGTCGGATACCGACTCGACGGCATACAACAACAATAATAAACTATCTTGAAAATAACCCTCAATTGTTCTTTTTAAAAATGTGACAAAACAAATTAAACAGATCTGATTAAGCACAGGAAAACCACTCTCCTGGCAGCAGATGAGGTAGGATTGTATATGAGTTTTCTGAGGTTGCTGTAATAAAGAACCACACATTGAGTGTAACAAGCAGGAATGGATCTTCTCACAGTCCTGGAGGGTAGGAGGGCAAGTTCAGTTGTAGGCAGGGTTGGTTCTGTCTTCAGATTATGAAAGAAGAATCTGCCCCAGGCCTCTGTCCTTGGCTTACAGATAGATGACCATTGCCTAGTCAGCTTTCTATCACCACAACAAATATCTGAGCTAACCAACTTACAAAGATTTATTTGCAGGCCCTTGGCTTATGGTTTTAGAAGTTTCAGTCCATAATCTCTTGGACCCATTGCCTCTGAACCTGTAGGGAGGCAACATATGGTGGCAGGAGTGTGTGATGGAGTAAGCTTCTTTATGTCATGAGCCAGGAAGCAGAGAGGAAGATGAAGGGGCCCAGGTTCCACCAGACTCTTTAATGGCACCCCCTGCCCCAGTGACCTAGGAGCCTGTCCCTAGGTCCCACCTTCTAAACATTCCATTTCCTCCTAATAGCACCACCCCAGGGAGCAAGTGGTTAACACATGGGCCCTCAGGGGAAACTCCAGATCCAAATTACAGCATCCTTCTTCTCCCTCTGTCCCTGTGCGTCCTCTTCTCAGGGGGTGTCTGTTTCTGTATGTCAGCGTCCCTGTCTTATAGGGATCACAGTTATGTTGGTTCAGGTTCATCCTAATGAACTAATTTTAACCTGAGTACTTCTGGAAGGACACTATCTTCAAATAGGTTAAGACTTGAACATATGAATTTTGAGGGCAGCCAATTCAACCTATAACTGACAGGTTGACCTGGCTGTCTGACCACACTGGGTGGTTCTAGCCCAGGATGTTATTCGACATGACTTTCATGGAGAGTGGTCAAGATGGTTAGAGTCTGGGTTACACAGAAATTTGCTTCTGGCGTATGTTATGTGTCTGACTGGGGCTAACACTTAAGCTTGCAATTTCCATATCTGTTATATAGGCGTGTGAAAAGCACCTGAGGCTTAAATGGTATACTCCATGAAAGTGCTTAGTAACTAAAATAGATATCCACTCAAACATGGTACCTCTTCTTATTATTTTTATCATTAAATTGTATATCTACTATTGTTGCCCTTCTTTATTATAACTTTTCCATAATAACTTCTTTAATATTTATGCTGGTAAAAAGAATTCTCTTGGTCAATTTCAGTATTTCAACCATCAGTATTTTCAGAGGGTTGGTTCCAGGACACCCATGAATACCAAAATCTTCACATGCTCAAGTCTATTATATAGAATAGCATGGTATTTACACATAACCAGCACACATCCTCCTGTATCCTTTAGATAATCTCTAGACAACTTATACTATATAATATAAATGCTATGTAAATTGTTGTCATACTGCATTCTTTAGTGCATGAGAAAAAGTGTGCAAATATTCAGAACAGATCCAATTTTTGTTTCCAAATATTTTTAATCTGCATTGGGTTGAATCCAAGGGTGTAGAACCCATGAATACAGATATTTAGTTATAACTCTGATGGGACCTCAAGAAACTTTGAATGAAAGGTACCATGCAACATGCCTGAAATCTGATTATATTTGAATGAAAGATACTATGCAACATGCCTGAAATCTGATTATATTTTCAAAAAAATCTTGCAGCAGATTGAATGATTCCTACCTCACTCTAGGAAATACGTGTGAAACTCACAACATCGGTATCTCAAGGTGTCTGCAGGGATGCAGGAGGCAAAGGAAAGAAACAAAGACAGCAGCATCAAGTGGGCTTTTTAAATAAACTCCAGCTACTCATCACCAGCACAGTGTGCATGGGAATGTAGCCTTCCCCTGGTGACCTGGAGTTTTATCAGATACAGCTTCTAGCACTTGAGGCTAAGGACACCTGGGAAACACCCTGTTCTGTGCCCACCAGTCCTCTGCAGATTTTGCTGACATGTCCCCTAATGTCTTTAATCCAGGAAGAGTAACAGTGTCCCTGTAACTGACATTGAATTAATGGCTTGTCCGTGACATGTCATGATCCTGCCTATGACATCATGGCGTGTTTTGCCAATATTGTTCCTAAGACACTGGCTGTCAGTGGAGATGCTGGAGAGGCCTTTGGTGGCATTGTGGGCCTGTGGCCTCTGTCATCGCTCTGAGCCCAGTGCTCAGAAGGGACCTGTGTCTGGTTTATTGCTGCTTTGTTTCCATCTGGAGAGTCATCACTTTTGTCGCCGACTGACTCTAGACAAGAAGGCTCCCTGGACCGCGTTCCTGGGGAGGTCTGAAGAGACTGAGCAAATGCCAAGAGCTTAGACTATGGAACTGAAATGAATCTCAGAGGTGGGTGTGTGGGGTGCGGAAGCTCTGAAGTCTGTGAGATAGCAGCATTTGGGGAAAGGAAGGGCCTATCCCTGATGGACCCGTCAAACCTGCCAGCATGGAATGCTGACTGTTGACCCCTCTTGAGTTTCTGTCTTCTCAGAGGAGCCATACATAGGTTTGCCCCAGTTGCCCTCAGTTTACAGCAGATACTCTCCTGCTACACTGCTTCTGTTTGTGTCCACTGTTCTCGCTCCCCAGGAGGCAAACATTTGAAGCAATAGACTGAAACATAGACTCTCATAATCTAGTGGTGCCTGTTAGCCACAGGGAATATCTTCCAAGATGTGAGTGTCTGATACTGCAGATAGTACCAAACACTTATATACTGTTTTTTCCTATGTGCCCTGCAGAGTTGCCACATGGTAACAGAGTTAATCTGACTTTCCATGTGCTGTGCCCTGCTCCCTCTTCTGCATTGCTCCTGCTCCTCTTTGTAGACTCCTGCACTTTGGAGATATTATTAAGTAAAGTAAGGGATACTTGAACACAAGCCCTGCACACAACCTTACTGATGAGCAAGATGGCTACTAAGTAACACATGGGCAGGTAGCATATACAATGTGGATACACTTGACAGAGGGATGATTCACAACCAAGGCAGGATGAAATAGGATAGCATGAGATTTTATCATGCAATTCAGAAAAGCATATGACTTTAAAGTTATGAATTATTTCTTTCCAGAATTTTCCACTTAATATTTTTGGACCCTGGTTTGCTATGGGCAACTGAAAATGCAGAAAGGGCACTCATGGATAAGCAGGGACTTTGTAAGTGACTATTTACCCAAGGTCCATTTTTCCCTAGACCTTCTTTGGTCTTCCAGAAAAATAAAAAGGCTATAGATTACAGATTTGTTGTCAAGACTAGTAAAGACCTCTCTAACTATTCATCCTGGTAGAAGTAATAATGTAAGAAACTGATGAAATAATATGTGATTATGTAATTCTCTCTGAACAGATATTCAAATGAATACTAATAAACCATCAGAAGCAGTTTTATTTTCCTCTTTGTAGACAAGCCATGTGCCCCTTTGGAAAGTACTTGGTTTGTCCAAGTGTGTTACCAAAAAAGGTGTTGTGTAGTTCTAATAACCACATTGGGCACCACAATTATGTTGTGGTTTTGGCTCTAGCCCAGTTAAGATTAGAGCCAGCCTACAACATAACCAATTAAGCGGTGCCGCAAATGAAGGACGTCGGGAGACCTTCAGTTGGTGAAGCAGGGAAGGTAAGGTTTATTGGGTACTCCCCTGATGGGGTGCAAGGAGCAAGCAACCCTTATAGAGCAGAGCTCTACATGCTCTCTAAGCTGCAGGCTGAATGCTGGTACAGCTCAGCCTTAAAGGCACAGCCACACCTGCGGGTGTTCCGTGGAGGTCAGTTGATCTTGCCTCTCGCGGCTTGCCTTCTCTACTTCCCTCCTTCCCAAGGATGGGAGGAATTGGGATGCTCTTCAGGGCCCCTGGTCTTGACCATGCCGGCTTGCTTGCAGATCTCACTGGAGTAGGGAGCGCTGGTCCAGGTGATGGGGATCAGGTGGCAATTGAAGGACGGTCAGAGAAGTGAGGGTGAAGGGGGTCCGGAGCCCTACTTTTATAGGGTCTTGGAGGGGTCACATGTTGGGATTCAGCCAATCAGGGCACACACCTGACAGGTACAGCAGGTAAACTGACATACCGGCCAGGTGGGGACAGTTATTACCCGAAAATGCTGAGGGGAGCCAATCAAAATTAGGGTGGTTAGGGCAGGCCAGACTGGCCAGGCGCCATCTTTGCTCACTTGATGGGAGGGGCTAGTGTGAGTGAGTGAGATGAGCCCTGGGGTCTACTAGGGGTCAACCCCTCAGGCTGTCATGAAGGACACTAGTTGTGAGATAAGATTTGAAAAATCCCCAACAACAAGTGACCTTTTTATTTTAAAACTAAATAAATATTTTAAAAGTCACCAATCTTTTATCACTACAAAATTTTGATTTCATGGAATGAAAGGTAATAAGTAATCACTAAATTTTTAAAAGAACAAGCACTTGGAAATACAAAAAACCTCTGCCAAACAACAGTTCAAAGACAAAACAAAAATATAAAATTGGTAGAAAATGGTAATCATAAAAATATAATATGAAACATGACTAAATGTATAATCTTCAATGATTACATACCTAAATAAAATAGTGGAAAATAAATAAACTGAGTGTCCAATTCAAGAAGTAGAAAAACTACAAATAAACCTAAGAAAACAGTATGAAGTCAGAATCAAATGAATAGAAATGGAAAATGATACAATTAGCAAATAAACCCGAGTAGTTTCTTTAAAAAGCAAAAGCAAAAACAAACAAGCAATAACAACAAAAAGATAAACCATTTACTGGTCTATTCAGGGGGAAAAAAAGAAGGGAGTATAATTCACAAGATTAGCAATGAAAAAGAAAGGCAGGCATAGTGGTATATGCCTATAGCCCCACCTACTCAGGAGGAAGCTACTCATAGGAAGATCACTTGAGCTCAGGAGTTTAGGACCAGCCTGGGCAACATAGCAAGACCCCATCTGAAAAAAGAAAGAAAAAAGAGAGGGAGAGAAGAGGGAGGGAGTTAGAGAAGGAGGAAGGAAGGAAGGAAGGAAGGAAGGAAGGAAGGAAGGAAATAAGTAATGCATACAGACAAACAGATAACTAATCAAAAAGTAATTTGCATGATGCTGCAAGTACATTTAAGAGCCAAGACCAAATCTCTAACAAAAGAAATACTATCAAAATTGACCTCAGGAAAGAGAAAAATCTAAATAGACCAACCAATAAATTATGATACCTCAAAGCATTTCCCTCCCCTCCAAACACATATTATCGACCTTAGGTTTATATGAATTTGTGGGGGATATTCTTTCAAATCTTTAAAGAAAATATAACTTGGATATTCTATAAACTTTTCTAGAGTATAGAAAAAAGAAAAAACAAAATTCTTACCAGGGCAGGAACTAAACCCTGTTGATGATAGCAGATACAAAAATCTGTAGACCACGTCATGTTTATAAAAATGAATACATAAAATAAACTACAACATTACTAAATGTAAGTCAGCAGTGCATGAAAGAAATAACTCACCACAATCAAATGGCATCTATCCTAGTATGGCAAGAAAAAACACTTAAGAATGAGCTACAAAAGAAATGTGCAGTATCTATATGATGGAAACCTTACCAATTCTATTGAGGGACATTTAAGAAAAATTGGATACATGAAAAACACACTTTAGATTTATGACAAGTCATTGTTGAAAAGATACCAGTTCTTAAATATCAGTACTAAAAAGATATATTTCTGTGACCTTAACAAAATAATTATGGAGAAACAAACATAATCTTAGATAGGACATTTCTGGGAAAGAAGGGTAATGAGAGGGACTGTCAAACATTAAGACATATTCTGAAAGTACAATAATTAAAATGCTTTAGTGGTGAAAAGAAAATGATAGATGATCACCAGAATGGAGTAGTCTAGAACAAATTTATGGTGCTTATGAAAGGCTGTTTGTGTTAAAAGTACAATGTGAAGTAATGAGGGGAGTTTGGGATAGGTGGTGGAGGTGGTGGTGTTAGGTGCCATGGAGTCGGTATCCAACTCGTAGTAACCCTATGTACAACAGGGGAAACACTACTGTCAGTGCTTCTCTGCTGTTCATAGGGTTTTCAATGGCAGATTGTTTTTTGGGAGTGGGTTGCCGGGTCCATCTCCCCAGCCTACAGCACCTGGTATTCCCAGGCAGTCTCCCATTTAAGTACTAACCAGTCCCAACCCTGCTCAGCTTCCAAGATCTGATGGGATCGGATGCCACAGGGCTACGGCTGCAGGCCAGAGTAGGTGTTAGTCATTTTAAAAAATAAAGATGACTTACTATCCCATTTGTTATGTCAAAGTGAACTCTAGGGCTAAAGGTGTAGCTCAGTGGTAGAGCACTTGCATGGCATAAGCAGTGCCCTGGGCTCAATCCTCAGCAACACAAACAAATAAAAAATGAACTCACACGTATCAAAGGGTTAAATATAGGGGCTGGAGGTGTAGCCTGTGCTGGAGCATTTGCCCACATATGTGAAGTTCAGAGTTCAATCCCCAGTGCTGAAAAAAAAGGAACCTTTTAAATATGAAAAATAAACCATAAAGTATCAAAAGAGAATATAGGTTTATTTATTTCTAATCTTGAAATGGGAAAATGCTTTTTTAAAATGATACAAAACTCAGAGCCATAAAGGAAACCATCAATTGACAGCTTAAGGTTTTAGAAAATTATATGGCAAAATTAAAGTTTTAGAAAATTGTATGGTATATTACATTATTTAAAAAGACAACAAAAAGAGACATATTAGCAATACATATGTTGTTGTTGTTGTTAGGTGCCGTCGAGTCGTGTCTGACTCATAGCGACCCTCATAGGGTTTTCAGTGGCAGATTGTTTCGGGATTGCCTTGGGAGTGGGTTGCCACGTCCTTCTCCCATTTTTGCGGTGCTGGGAATCGAACTCGGGACCTCAGAGACTACAGAGCGGCGCTTTAACAACTGAGCTAAATCCCAGCCCATGCAACACATATAACTGTCAGGCTAAATACACATTTAATTTTCCAAAGCAAACTGAATGGAAGTACAGGTCCACAGAAAATAGAATACAAATAGCCAATGAATAAATACAATGACAGAGTGATTCATGAAGAAATTCCATTTAATCCAGGCACCATGGCTCATACCTATAATTCCAGCAACTTGGGACGCTGAGGCAGGAGAATCACAAGTTCAAGGCCAGAGGTAGCCTGGGCAATTTATCAGGACCCTGTCTCAAAAATTAAAAAAAAAACATAATAATAATGATAATAATAAAGGGACTGGAGGTGAAGCTTGATGGTAGAGCACTTGTCAGCATGTATGAAGCCTTAGGTTCAACCCCCTAAGTACTCACAAAAAAGAAAGAGGGTGGGGCGGAGGGAGGGAGAAGGAGAGGGAGGGAGGGAAAGGGAGGAAGGAAAGAAAAGAAAGAGAAATAAATTGCATTTAAAATAGATATATATTAAATTTGTTACAATTCTAGATAGTATTACCAATGATGAGGCTTCCTGCTACAATGCTGGTAGGAATGTAGGCAACTTTCAAGGACAATTTGTCACTATAATTCCCCTGGAAAACTTACAAAAGTATACAGATACTCACAAAGTAATACTCCCAAAGAATATTAAAGTATGTATGTGATATATATATGTATAGATAGATAGATAGATAGATAGATAGATATCTCATATATATATTATATATATAATATATATATATCTCATATATATATATATATATATATATATATATATATATTATTAGACTTGGCACCTAACAACATGTGTATGTGCATTTGTATGTGTGTATTTATATAATGAGCCTGCAGCTGTACCACTGTGGCATTCAGTCCCGTCAGATCTCAGAAGCTAAGCAGGGTCAGGCCTGGTTAGTACTTAGATGGGAGACCGCCTGGGAATACCAGGTGCTGTAGGCTTGGGAGATGGACCTGGCAACCCACTCCCAAAAAACAATTAGCTATTGAAAACCTTATGAATAGCAGAGAAGCACTAATAATAGTGTTTTACTTGTTGTATGTAGGGTTGCTGTGAGTTCAACACCAACTCCACAGCACCTAACAATAACATTTATATAATATTGCAACATCAGTAAAAGGCTCAAAGCATTCTAAGTGTCCATGAGGAGAACAATAGTTAAATACATGGGGATGTGTTCATAGGAAAGATGGCAAAGAACTGTTCAACCAGGAATGAAGTTGACAGGTATGTGCTTAATAGGGAAGGATCTCCAGGAGGCATGCCTCATTTCCTGTCTTTACTTGGTTCATGTAGACTGGCTTTGTGTAATTTGACTTAAGCACTTTGTACTGTCTTCTCATGTTGTTATTAGGTGTCATTGATTCTCTTCTGACTCATAACCACCCTATGTACAACAGACGAAACCCTCCCCGACACTGTCCATGCACGGTACTATTGTCAGTGCTTCTCTGCTATTTATAGGGTTTCAGTGGCCAGTTGTTTCCAGAATGGGCTGCCCAGTCCCCAGTGACTGATATATATATATATCTCACAAACATATATACACACTGGAATATGATTATATGATTCAACCTTTAAAAAGATGGAAATCCTACCATTTGTGACAACATAGATAAAGCTGCAAGACATTTTCCCAAGTGAAATAAGTCAGACAGAAAGACAAATGTCACATTATCTCACTTGTATGTGGAATCTGAAGTCGAAGTCATCGAAATAGAGAGTGGGTGACCACAGAAAGGGAAAATGTTGATCAAGGGATAGAAAGTTTCAGTTAGGAGTAAATTTGAGATCTATTGCTCAGCACAGTGACTATAGTTAATATGTTGTGTACTTGAGATTTGCTAAGAGAGTAGATCTTAAATGTTCTTCCCACAAATAAAAAATGATAACTATGTGAAGTGATGTGTATATCAATCAGCTTAATACACTACATATTATACACACATACACATACATATAAAATCACATTGTACACCATAAATTCATACAAATTTTGTCAGTTAATAAACCTGGAAAAAAGATTCTGTTTGAATTGAAAAGACTCATTTGAATGCGTATGTCTTTTTTTTCTATCACTTTAAAATTGTGATATCACTTTAACAGGTGATATTCATGAATTAAAAGGGTCTCTTTACATCTTTCTTACTTAGAGACATGGAGAATTAAGTATGGAAGAAAAATAGCTCTAGAGAGGGAATACAGAATTATTGAAGAATTTTATCCTGATCATTATAATCACAGCTGCCATTTATTGCATACTGTCTCTGTACCACAAGTTGTCTGATAGAACCTATCAACCACCTGTTTTATGGACTAGGAAACTGAGAGTAGGAAGATTAACTACATCCTCAAAGTCATGCCATTTACAAATGGTAGGTCTGGGGTTGAAAGCCAGGGTGACCTGAACTTAAAATCCAAAGACACCTTACTGCCCATCCCTGATATGATTCCCATCCTCACAGAGGGATTATGCTGAAATTCTATAAAAGGATTTATTAAGGGAACAAATACATGTTCAGATAAATGACAATCATTTTTCTCAGATCCAAGGAGACTGGTTAGCAAATTCATGACTTGCTGAATATACTACATGTAGCACATTCACCTGCAAAGACTATATTGTCCCTCATCACAGGCAATCAGAGGTAACAATGGCAAACCGTGGCTCCTGTTGGGAGCCTGTTTGCTTCTCTTGAGTCAGATTTCGCACCAATCTTGACCAGCTACTTTTTCCTATAGGAACGCTTCCAGTCAAGGAAGAAAATATGACTTGGGGAAAAAAGCCTCCCATTTCATCTGAGAAAGGAAATTCAAGCAACACCCCACCTATGTTGCTTGTTCAACTCTCTGGAACAATCCCAAAATTAGATGTCAATCAAATAGCCTCCAAATACACAAATAATGTTTTAAAAATTGAAAACAAGAAAAGAATGTGACAGTTATAGAACACAATTTGGGTTAATTCATTCACCAAAAGAAAGATGAATTTGTACAGACTCTATGTATATTCCAGGTTGAAAATCACAGATTTAAAGGGCTTGCTCTTAGATTTATGACATCTCATTATTAAGCATGCTACAGAATTTACTATTAGTAGAGGTACAAAATGTGTGTGTGTGTGCGAAGTGTTAGTTTTGAAGGTTATGCCCCAAAACTCTTCAGATGTTAACCTTGGAAAAATTACAAAAGTCTGTGTAAGTGCCAGTTTTTTTGTCTATAAATGAGGGTGCAGCTGGGTGCCACGGCACATGCCTGTAATCCTAGCAACTCAGGAGGCTCAGAAGGATAACAAGTTCAAGGCCAGAGGAAGCCTATATAATTTAGAGACCTTCTCTTAAAATAAACATTTTAAAAGGGATAGCGGTGTAACTCAGTGGTAGAGCACTTGCCTACCATGTGAAAGGCCTGGATTTGACCCCTGCCCCTAGTACTAGAAAACAAAAAGATGAGTATGCCAGTAATTATTAAATATATATTCTCATGTAAAGTTTAAGGATCTGGGGTTGTACTTACTTATACCATGGTTTGAATCCTTGTTCTTTTTCTTATGAGCTGTGTGACATTGGACTAATAGCTGGCCTCTCTGAACCTCAATTTTTTCTTCTACAAATGAACTCTCACAGAAAGGGTTTATGAGAATTAAGTAAAATAATATAGAGAAAGCACATTAAATTGGACCTGCCTTTTATTACATGCTAAAAGATGCATATATCATTTTTTTGTTTACTGTCATCGCTACTGCCTGTGGCTATAGCACTGTGGTGTCCGATCCCATCAGATCTCAGAAGCTAAGCAGGGTTGGGCCTGGTTAGTACTTGGATGGGAGACTGCCTGGGAACACCAGGTGCTATAGCCTTGGGAGATGGACCTGGCAACCCACTCCCAACAAAAATCAGCCATTGAAAACCCTATGAATAGCTGAGAAGCACTGACAATAGTGTTTTGCCTGTTGTATGTAGGGTTGCTATGAATCATCAGATACTGACTCCATAGCACCTAACAACATTACCACCACTCCTAATAGTGCAACATGAAATACCTTGTGCAGTGTTTGCCACAAAGTAGGAACTCAGTGTCTATTCTCTCTCCCCACACTTTATAATTTGAAAAAATAATTCATAAGTTTTATGATGACCTTTCCCTCCTATGGACAGGCATTCACTCTTGGACCATAATGTAAATGGGGAAAACTTTTGGCTCTTTTTCATGAGTTGTGGGTGTAGCTGTGTTATTTCTTTCTCCATCACAAAACTTGGGAGTTTTACTTTCATTCCTCAAAGCACATTGCAAACAGCTTGCCTTCCCTGGGTCAGCGGTTCCTATAGGAGACACATACCAAAGTTAAGGCACTGGGAAATGGCCTGCCAGTTCCCAGCTTCTTGCATGGAAAAGGTGCATTTTCAATTTAGAATCACCATGCAAGTCACTGGCCCCAGAGGCAGAGATTATTTTTATCTGGAGAAGCTGGCCCCTCAAACTTTCTTTGCCAGCTGATTTTAAGACGTCCTGGCTCCTCCTGCCTGGCTCCCCACACTCCTCACCGACTGGAAGTGAGATCTAGTTTCAGGGAAATGCTTGGCTGGCTGGCTGGCAGGCAGGGTAGATTTTATAAAAAGCAAGGATCTGAAATTATGATGTCAACCTGCTGTCCCAGCAGCATTTGCTTCCAAATTTCACTTTCTACCCTGAAACAAAATTAGAACTACCAAAAGTTCCTCTGCAAGTAAAAGGTAAAAAATGAAACACTTGTTGGTTCTGATTACAAGGGCCAGGCCAGTGCTTTTCCTGAGCTTCTTTGTATGAGTCAAAAGGAATTCGGACAGAAGAACTCACACGACTTCCAGGGGAGGGGGCACTTGCCATGTTAGGTGTTGTCGGTGGGAGGCAGCTTTTCCACACTAACTTTGAGACTCCATTGAATATACCCAGAGACTCAAAAGTGAAAGGAGCCTGTCCTACCATGGAAAGGCACACCTGGGCACACACCTCTGAGTTCTTGGAGTAAGGGCTTTCTATTATTTTTGCTTTCCTTCTACTTCCAAATATCATGGCGGGCTCCTGTGATATGAATTGTTGTTGTTATTAAGTGCTATCAAGTCAGATACAACTCGTAGCGACTCTAAGGACAGTGGGACGAAACACTACCCAACACCATGCAATGCACACAACCTTTTTATATTTGTGTCTATTATTGCAGTCACTGTTTCTTCTCATTTTAAGTTGTGCCACATCAGCAAAAGGACGTCCCAGGGGCTCTATTCCATTCCTGTCATTAAGGTTGACTCTACTTTGAGGTGGGAGAAGGACCTGGCAACCCCCTCCCAAAAATCAATCTGCCATTGAAAACCCTATGAACAGCAGAGAAGCACTGACAATAGTGTTTCCCCTGTTGTACAGAGGGTCGCTATGAGTCGGATACCAATTCGACAGCACCTAACAACAACAACTACTTTGAGGAGATAACTCTTCTTCAGTCATTTCTTGAATGTCTTCCAGCATGGGGGGCTCATTTTCTAGCACTGTATTTGACAGTGCTTCTCTGTTATTCATAGGGTCTTCAATGGCTAATTATTTCTGGGGTGGGCTGCTGGGTCTTTCTCCCTAGTCTGTCTTAGTCTGGAAGCTCAGCTGAAACCTGTCCACCATGGCTAGCCCTGTTGGTATCTGAAATACTGGTGACATAGCTTTCAGTATTGTAGCAACACTTAAGCCCCTACAGCACAACAAACTGACAGATATGTGGGGGTGATATGAATTATTTATCTGGAAGTAGAGATGGCTCCATGATGATTGTTACAATCCCAAGCCCAATTCCCTTTTCGGCCTATTGCACCCATGTTCCAGGCAACTTATCAGGGCTGGTCCATGTAGGGATTGCTCCTGCCAGGACTCTCTGCCTGTCTTCCAGCTTGTCATCCCCAGATCAAGAATGAATGCAGAGACTCCTAGCTCAATGTCAGAACTAAATAGAATCTTCTAGATCAACAGATTCTATCCACTCATTTTTAGATGAAGAATTGAATTGAGTCTTAGGGAGATAAAACAATTTACCCACAGACAACCAAGCAGCTTATGGCAAAACTGAGTCTAGAAAATTTCTTCATCATTCCAGACTGCTCCTCTTTCCGTTACTAAGCTGTAGGAAATACTGAGTAGCAGCGTAGCTAGACATATTCTTCCTCTACAAGAGTATAAATCATGTATTGTCAAATGAGCTGCAATAATTAACTTGTGGTAGCAATTTAGGCGTATTAAAATATGATAATTTGTACCCACAGGCACAACTTCTATTTATATTCAGATGACACATCCACACCTATGCCAAAATTCTCCCTGTTGACTCAGGCTCACATAGTATTTTATATACAAGATAATATTCCACAATACTCAATCAGTACACATATAATGAGTACCTCCTCCTGTATGCTCAGCATTCTCCTAGGTGCAGTAGGAGCTAGAGGGAAAATAATTGCTGATACAGATTTAGAAGAATGGAGATACAGAGGAAATTTGGAAGAAAACGAGTCCAAAGGCTTGGGTCACCCCAAACATTCTGTAGGCTGAATGATCAGTGGCTACAGAGAAGCCGACAGATAAAAGGAACAGAAATTTTCTGCAAAGTCCTGCCAAAGACCTAAGGTTGTAACTCAATTGGTAGAACACTTGCCTAACATGCGTGAGGCCCTGGGTTCCATTCCCACCACTGCAAAAAAAAAAAAAAAAAAGAAAAAGGAAAACAGAAAGCCAGTTGAAGACAATGTCATCACACTGACTGGGTTTATTGGTCAGATTTTGCATTGCTGTGATCAAAATTATTGAGAGGGTAACATAAAAGGAGGAAAGATATGTTTTAGCTCATGGTTTCAATGCATTCCGTCTGTGGTCACTTGGCTGTGGTTCTGGGCCTATCGTCAGCAGTATGTCATGGTAGTAGGAACTTGTGGCAGAGATTGTTCACCTCATGGCATCCAGGAAACAGAAAGAGGAATATAAAGGGCCATGGCAAGTGATAGCCACCGAGGACACATCCCCTGTGGTCTACTTCCTCCAACTAAACCTCACCTCTCACTTCTTACTGTCTCCCAATAACACCATCACATTTTGTACTCCACAAGGGATTAATCCATTCATTAAGAGCCCCATGATCTAATTTTCTCTAGAAATGCCCTCACAGACACACCCCAAAGTGTGATTTACTAATATCCTAGGCAATTCTCAATGTAATCAAGTTCCCCATTAAGATTAACCATCACACCAGGTCAAGGGAAAACTCCTGATGGTTCAAGATAAAATATACTTTCCTTCACTTCCTGTGTATGCATTTAACTTGCACCACAGGAATATAGGAGCAAAGTCATTTGCGTCAGAGAGCTAATAAAATTCCATGCAACACCACTTTGTCTCTCAGCAGAATAATAGCTAAAAGTCAAAGATGATTATGACTTTTAGTCTGCCAGCCTTTCTGCTGACTGAGATCTTTCTTATGTGTGTTTTATATCTAAATGGAACAATGAGTATCCTTGAAAAAAAATCTCATCTCTACAAGTAAGTCCTTGGTCCCATAAGTATGATTTGTGACCTACGATTTGGAAAGAATTTTGATTTAGTTGTAAGAAGTAAAGCACCTTTGAAATAATTTCAAACTTTGTCAAACTTCTTGAATGAATTAGGTATGATCTCTCATACTTTTTTAGAATGCTATAAATTTATTTAACTCTGAAGTTTATAAAGCACTTTCATTTCCCTGCTTAGAGGGAAAAGAGGGCAAATATCATTAACTTCATGTTACAGATGAAGAAACTCAGCTTCAGAGAGGTTAGGTAACTTGCCCAAGGTTATACAGCTAATGAATGGCAGAGTTAAGCAAGGCAAAGTCTTCACTGATTTCACATCATGCTCTTTCTGCCACATTAATGCCCTGGAATTAGAAGGGGAAAGGGGGGAAAGAATGTAAGATAAAGGAAAAAGGATCAACCGATGGATACTCACTGGGGTAACTCAGCGTCCCACAAAGTGAAACAGTCAGAAAAGAAAATCTACTGTATCTTTTATGCTTTAAAGTCCTCACCAGTGTTATATAAAATGAAAAATGAATGAACACCTGTAAAAGATTCCATTACCCAGCTCTCTGGAGCCACAGTTTAAAGTTAATGTTATTTTCTATATTAATAGCTTTTCCCAGTGATGTTTCCTTTTTAAATTAATGCAGATGCTAGGTAATTTGGAAGAGGCCAAGTAGACCAGGAGGGACAGCTCAGATTGCTCACTCAGCAGCCCTCTAATTTGAAAAGAGAGCTTGAGGGGTAGTTACAATCATTGGGGCATTGGCTGGGGCCATTAGGTGTACACCAGTTACTACTTAAGAATAACATCCCTATTTCATATCTCTCAGAAAAACTTGCAGCTCCTCGCAACTGTAGACTAGAATTCCATTATCACAGTCTTTTCACTGAGTTTCTCCTCTACTTTTCATTTTTCAAACATTTTTCTTAAGCATGACTATTTGTTCTAGCACCGGTATGGGAGTTGGATGACACGTTCTACTCATAAAATGGCAATGGTCATCATCATGCTGATTTTGGGTAAAGAATGGAAATCCACTAAGTCTGAGATCCAAGCTTAGTATTCAGAGACCTCCTCAAGAGTCTGCAAACTCTCCAAGTCGTGTCTTTATTCTGCAAGAGCTGAGGCTGTCCACCCCCCTTCTTTGAAACTTCAGCCTCACCTCCCTTGAGCACAGCAAACCTCCTAAAGGCTCTGGAGTTCATGACAGATTTTTGTTATTATTATATTCTTTTTTAAAACTCTTCTCATCAGAGATATAATTATTTTTGTGAATAGGAAATAAGGGAAATGTGTGGGTGTCTTTTCCAACACTGGTTTAAAATTTTCTGATAGATAGCCTCAATTAGAGTAGAATTCCTCTCCACGAATATTTTATGTTGAATTCATGTTAGGTATGCGCCTGACGCTTTCCTGTCAGTTTCTCAGTTTGCTTTTGAAACAGAGAATTAACAAACTGGTTGTAGAACCGGTAGACTCCACACGTTCACTGCATGCACACACATACATACACTCTACATAAACAACACTTCTATATGTTCATGGGCCACTCCACAAATTATATACAGGTTGTTGTTGTTGTTAGGTGACTTTGAGATGGTATCCGACTCATAGCGACCCTACATACAATAGGGGAAATACTATTGTCAGTGCTTCTCTGTTGTTCACAGGATTTTCAATGGTGGATTGATTTTTGGGAGTGGGTTGCCAGGTCTGTCTCCCAAGCCTATAGCACCTGGTGTCCCCAGGTGTTCTTCCATCCAAGTACTAATGCATCCCTAAATATGCAAAAATCTGAAATACCAAATGCTTCAAAATCCGAAACATTTAAAGCACCAACATGATGCCTCAGTGGAAAATTCTACAGTTGACCTCATGTGACAGGTTGCAGTCAAAATGCAAGCTATATGTATAAGGTATATATGAAACATAAGTGAATTTCATGTTTATACTTGTGGAACATCTTCAAGATATCACTTTATGAATGTGCAAATATTCCCAAATCCAAAACATTTCTAGTCCCAAGGATTTCAGTTAAGGCATTGTCCACCCATACTAATATGTAATATACATTTTAATAGAAATTAGACACATAGAAAATGCAAACTAAAAGACAAGATAAGTATAAACAGAAGTTGTACTTACCCTGTACTTGACGTGAATCGTTTTAAATTCTTCCTTACTCAAGGTTTGAAAGTCCTCTAGTGAGGCTACAAGGCTAACCATCATGTTCTACCTGCTATTTTCTGTCTCATGGCCCTGGTAGGATATGACAGAAACAGCGGTCCTAATGTAGTTTGAATTATTTCTGCTTTCATGTTGCCTGGGCAGTAAAGTGTGCAAAGCACATAGATGGTGGCAGAGCCTCATGTTCCCAAGTACCTGGAACATCAGCCAAGGAATGCTGGAGTTGAGAGTCACCTGTGTCCTCTCCTCAAAGGCATGCCTTAAATGAATAAGTCACCATGAGATTGCTCTTATGTAAAAACATATTGAACCACTGAAAACAAAACAGGAGAGAAAAATGTACTCTTCCCAGCATTCCTTCCACTTAAGGACTTGGGATTTAGTGAAGCCTTACAAGTCACCTTGCAGATGAAAACAGTGAATCCCAGAGAGGTTACAGGATATGCCTGAGTTTACAGCCCATCCCAGCAGGTGGCAGATCTAATGCTCAAATCTGTTGAGTTCCTTCTTTAACTCTAGAGTAATTATTTTTTTAAGGTGGAAATGTATTGGATTCCTGGGGTAAAAAGCACCCCACTTTTCATACCTCCTTAAATTATTTTTCATCTTACCTTTCTTAAGGGAAATTTACCTGATAATATTTGTAGGTGCTTTTCTTTCATGACTTAATATACTTTTAAAAACCCCACATTTTATTGTAAAATAAAGCATAGAAAACCACACAAACAAATTTTGTTGTTGCTGCTGTTTTCCCAGGAGGGATTAGGGTGAAGTCTTGCCTGTCCCTCAGCGGTTAGACATGTTTGTCTCTCTCTTGCTTCTCTCCTGGGCTTTTCCTGCCTGTTCCCCGTTGACACTTCAGTATCAAAGTTAAATCACAGGATTCCTCTCCCTTCACTTCTGGACACCTCTCCCATTCTGTGATTTCTAAATGGGCTGCTACAAACCTCTCAAACTCAGACATTCCTGTGCCGATTTCAACTGATTTTCTGTCTTTTCTTTTTATTAAAGATTTGTATCTTATTTTCCATCTTGTTCTGCTTTCTGGAAGACTCAACATCAAACTTGATTATTAATTCTTTTAAATATGGCTATTTTAATTTTATTTTCCAATACTATTGCTAATTCTTTTTTATAATACCCGTTTTTATTTCATAGGCAATGTTTTCCCCTTCATCTCTCATGATAGTAATGTATAGATTTTAAGTTCTCTATTCTTTGCAGATTCTTGTTCTCCTACATTATCTTTCCTTCCTGGTGGTGGTTTTGATGATCTTTTTCAGGTAGGAGCCTTTAACCAGGGTTTGGTGCCCTTGCCTGTCTGTCCTAGTTGAGAGTGGGACTAAAAATCCCACTGAGTACTCCTCATGGGAAGGACTAAGGGTGCTGATTTGAGAACTTCACAGCAGATAATCAAGTGGTTGATCAAACTAGTTATCGGGAGCCTGTTCCCCTGAGGTCTTAAGCTTTCTCCAGGAGGCATCACATGATTTAACTTGCTGCCAGCCTTCCAGGAGCAGGTCTAAGGAAAGTGCCTATGGAGCCCACCAGTGGGTATATGGAGTTTCACTTCACCTCTGCCTGGAGCCCAGCTCTGCCATGTTGTTATTTTTGTTGTTAAGTGCCATCCAGTCGGCTCCCACTAATAGCAACCCTGTCTACAACAGAAGAAACACTACCCAACACTGTGCCCTGCCAAACCCTATGTCAGGGCTTCTCTGATACTCATCCGGTTTTCCATGGCTGACTGTTTTGAGAGTGGGGTGCTAGGTCCTTCTCCAAGCCTGAAGCACCCAGTATTTCCCAGACAGTCTCTCCTCCAAGTACTAACCAGGCCTGACCTTGCTTAGCTTCCAAGATCTGATGGGATCCAGTGCCACAGTGGTACCTGGCATAATCCAGAGAATGGACTTCGGGGTTCCTGTGGGAAGGATGTGTTGGGCAGATGGGATACAAAAAGGGAGGATTACTATATCATAAAGCATCAGAGAAGTCAGTTACTTTCTCTTTCAGACTTCTACTTTATCATTGTCCAGCTTCCATACCTCCCCACATTCCTGGACCTTGTGTTTCCAAGCACTTCACTGTCATTGGTTCTTCAGGGAGAATCAGTGACTCCTCATTGACCAGCCCTTCCGCAGGCACTTGGATCTTATTTTTGCTGCATCTAATCCTTTTATCAGACCTTGGTCCTTTTCCCACCTTCGCATATTTGTTAAAACTTTTCATTGGGTTGTCTCCTCCAATTCTCTTTGTCCTACGGTTAACGGGCCTTTTCGAGTTTTGAGAAGATAAATGAGTGTGGTTACCTTCCTACTACTTCTCAAAGATCCATAGAGTTAATTTGTCTTCTCAATGTTAGCGAATATCTCCATCAAGTAACTTCAGTTGCTTGTTGTTGTTAGGTGCCGTCGGGTCGAGTCCGACTCATAGCGACCCTATGTACAGCAGATTGAAACACTTCCTGATTCTGTGCCAGGCAAATGATCTTATTTGTGTTTAAGCCCATTGTTGCAGACACTGTGTCAGTCCATCTGGTAGAGGGTTTTCCTCTTTTGTGTTGACCTGCCACTCTCCCAAACATGATGTCCTTCTCCAGGGATTCTCTCCTCACTACATGTCCGAAATATGTAAGACGCAGTTTGGCCATTCTTGCTTCCAAGGAGCACTCTGGTTGCACTTCTTCTAGGACAGATATGTTGGTTCTTTGGCAGTCCATGGTATATTCAATAGACGTCTCCAGCACCACAATTCAAAAGCATCAATTCTTTTTCTATCTCTCTTGTTCAATGTCCAGCTTTCACAACCATATGATGCCACTGAAAATACCATGGCATGAGTCAGATGCACCTTCGTCTTCAATATGACATCTTTGCTTTTCAATACTCTAAAGAGATCTTTTGCCACAGCTTTTCCTAGAGAAATGCGTCTTTTGATTTCTCGACTGCTGCTTCCACAGGTGTTGATTATAGAGCAAAGCAAAATCTTGGACAACTTCAATCTTTTCTCCATTTATTGTGAAGTTGCGTGCTGACCCACTTGTAAGGATTTTTGTTTTGTTGATGTTTAGTCATAACCCATATTGAAGGCTATGATCTTTGATCTTCATCAGTAAATGTTTTAAATCCTCTTCACTTTCAGCAAGCAGAGTTGTGTCACCTGCATATCGCAGGTTATTAATGAGTCTTCCTCCAATCTTGATGCCACGTTCTTCCTCATAAAGTGCAGCTCCTCAGATTATTTGCTCAGCGTATAAATTGAAGAGATAGGATGAAAGTATACAGCCCTGACACACACCTTTCTCAACTTTGAACCAGGCTGTATTTCCATGTTCTATTCGAACAACTGCCTCCTGGTTCATGTACAGATTTCTCATGAGCAGAATTAGGTGTTCTGGTATTCCCATTTTCCGAAGTGTTATCCATAATTTGTTATGATCCACACAATCAAATGCTTTTGCGTAGTCAATAAAACATAGATAGACATCTTTCTGATATTCTCTGCTTTCAGCTAATATCCACCTGACATCAGCAATAATGTCCCTGGTTCCCCACCCTCTTCTGAATCCCGCTTGATTTTCCAGTAATTCCCTGTCTACATACTGCTGCAGTCGCTTCTGAATGATCTTTAGTAGAATTTTGCTGGTGTGTGATATTAATGATATTGTCTGATAGTTTACACATTCAGTTGGATCTCCTTTTTTGCGAATAGGCACAAATATGGATCTCTTCCAGTCAGTTGGCCAAGTAGCTGTTTTCCAAATCTGTTGGCATAAACATGTTAACACCTCCAGTGCTGCATCTGTTTGTTAAACATCTCTATTGGTATCCCATCAATTCCTGGAGCCTTGTGTTTTGCCAGTTCTTTCAAGGCAGCTTCCACCTCGTCCTTCAACACCATTGGTTCCTCTTCATATGCAACCTCTCGGAATGTTGGTCATCTACCAATTCAGTTGCTTATAGTTTTAAAATAAAAGCATATTTATACTGAAGTAGGGAGAAAATTTAGTTAATATTTCCACGGAGCCATTTAAAAATAATATTTTTCCATGTTCAGCAATGTTTTAAAACTATGGAATACATATATCTACATGAGATTCACTTGGACAGTTTTTGAAATTATGAGGAAATTTTGTATAAATTCAGGTATTCATTTCAGATTATGGCATTTTATGTTGTCTTCATTTCAGAGGATATGTCCTTGGATAACTTCTTTGAAGCTTTAACAGGTTCATCTGAGTTATAAGCACAGTTTTCCTTTTCAGAAAGCATCTACTGATTTAGTCAGGCAAAACTTCATCTCCTGGTCTTGCTAAATAGAGGCAGATTGCAAAACCTCCATGACCTTGCACATAAAAAAAAAAAAAAAACTATTGGCGACCTTTAATTCAAAGGTTAATTTTTATTCTGTAATCCTTTGTCAGATCTAAAAGCAGCTGAGGGTCATTTTCAGAACAAATAATAACTTAATAAGCTTTTAAAAATCTATTTTTTACTTTCTATAAAGACTTCAACCAACATTCATTATAAGGGCCTTGTTATTCAACATGAATCTCTTTTGTTTTGCTACTGCAAGTGTAGAACTTTTTAATATACATTTGGACCAGCCCTATTTGTGGACAATCTGTACTCTCAGGAGAATTTTAGAGCTCTCCTAACCCAGCAGAAAACTATATCTGGAACTCAAGTTTTCGCTATTAGTCATTTCTTGGGTTTGATCATGAAAGGCCCAGTTAAAATGTGACTATACCAGTAACACTTTCAGCTACTTCTATCTTGGAAAAATCTGAGTAGTTGAGTTCAACTGGGCCTTCAGAGATTAGGACAGATAAAATATTACTGGGACCAAACCAAAGAAAACAATGGTGCATAAAGCACTGTCCAGCACTGCAGAGGTGAGAGGTAGAAAGGAAGTAGGAACCCCTCAAAGCTGAGAATAGAGTCAGCTGCCTAGCAGTGGTAACCCATGTCCTGGAATCATTCACACAGACACCACATGAAATCTGGCAGATTTCCTGTAATAACAGTAGCACCCTTAGTTACAAAGCACAGCACCATTTTTAAACTGTTTTCATTTCCATTACCTCCTTTTCTTTACTCTCAACAGACCTATGGCTCCTATGAGGTAAGAAACAAGCTGTAATTTATAAAAAAGGAAATTGAGTACCAGGAAAACATTGTACCAGTCCCAAGATCACACAGCTCATAATAAATAAGTAGTGGTGTTGGTATGAATAGCCAGATTTCATGATTACAGACTGGGGATCCTTATTAAAGAGTGTTTTTCAAATAATTTCCTAAACAGTGATGGACGGGACCAGTGGCCTGTGAAATTAGGAGATGTAGTCTCCAGAGATCATGTGATATTTCCTTTAAGTCTTATGTTTTATCTTTAAAAATAGTGGGAAGTTTGTATTTTATTCTCTGTTGGTCCATTTGTTGTTCTGTTTTGTTTTTCTTCATAGCAAACAACCTCAAAGATCTCAGGGTTTATGATATTAAGTGTTTATTTTTCTCCCTCATGGATCCATAGGTGACCATGGCTGTGTGGGATTGCCAAGCTTTGACCCAAAACTCTTATGTTGGGTTCAAATCTGTTCCCCCAGTCTTCTCATTCCCTTTGGACCTGCAGTGACCCAGAACATGTTCTACTCATTGGGACATCAGGGGCATGCAAGAGGAACAAGTAGAAATAGGCAATGCCTCTGAAGACAGCTGTCACTTCTAACCTCCTTCCTTTGGCTGAACCATGTCACAGAGCTAAGCCCAAAGCCAGGGACAGGGTACATATTCTGGTGGCTCTACTCTAAAGTCTTCATGGCAGAGGAAGTAAGGAATTGGGATAAGTAATTCAATTACCATAGCTTTTCCTCTTGACCACAACAATTCACTCTCACCCATGTGTAAAATATATTCATATCCGTGCTAAGACTTGCAAAAATTTCACCTAATCCCAATATCAAGCTCAACATCCTGAATCTCATGGTTCACACCAGTTCTAAGTTCAGTTCCTCTTGATATGGAGACTCATAAACTAAAAGGACAAGTCACTTGCCTACTCCCCATGCCCATACATACACCACTGCCTACCTAACACAAAATGATGGAAGAGGCCGAAGTTAAATGCAAAAAAGCTCTCCCATTTGCAAAGGTGAAGAATGGGACATACATAGCAGTCACTAGTCCACTGCAGTCCTGAAATTCCATTTGGGCAAATGTTGCAAGGTCAATGATTAAGCCCAGTTCTATTCCCTGGAATCAGCCTGAATACGTTGTTCTCATTGCTCTTGGCTCCACCTACACCAGGAAATCATTCCTTTTCCATTATCTTTTGAGGCCACATCTTAAGAGGAGTCTGCTGAATGTGCCTTTCCTGGTTGCTGAGCAGTATTCTCTGCCTGTTGCAGCCTATAGACTTGGTGACCCTTGGGTCTTTTTATTGCTTAATATTCATAGTCTCTTTCAATTAAGGCTGGCGGTACTTTTGTGTATAATTGTCTCAAAAGTTTTGGAAATTTTCCATATAATTCATTCCAGCCAATTCTAATTACCTAAGCCACACACCATTCTTTTGGGCCATGGCTCTGCGTAGACTTGAAGAAGTCCTTTGAGATGAAAGAAACTTTTGTAGTCTGCATAGAAGCACTTTTCCAGCTTAAACATTTTACTGGGGCTACTTCATTCTTCAGAAGGATTAATACTGGGGTCTTGATTTAGTATTTGTCTTGAGGTTATATTTTAATGACAGCCCATAGATTAGTTCTTTTTCAGGTGCAGTGCCTTAATAGCTGCATCTTTGATTTGGTAAGAAACAATTTCATTTGCCAGCTTGACAAGTCTTCAAATTTCTAGGCTCTCTTCTGTTTGCAAACTGGATTTTCCAGAGTTCATTTCATTCTTATAACAGTTTGTCGCAGGAACCAGATAAAACACCCAACATTTTGCCTCAAAAGTTTCTCATCCAATGCAAATGATTATCAATATCTTCTGTATTGTGAGTTACTATAGGGACATTATTACCCATTGGCTAGCCCATTCCCTGACATTGGTCTCTATTTTTGTCATTCTCCTATAGTGATTTTCTTATTGTTTTTCAGCTTATCTCAAAGTCAATGTTACATGCTCAATATCTATTACAGAAACTTTCTATTTCCAGTCCCAATTTCTGCATTAGTCTGTGTTTGATATATTACCAAAGTCAAAAACTCAATGGCTAAAACAATAAGTATTTCTTGGTCATCTGCTTATGGGGGCCCCAGATTTTAGGTTGGCCTCAAATTTGCTCTAATCTTGTCTCATTCTCTTTGGACCAGTGACTACCTGGAGCATATTTTTCTCATGATAGATCAAGAGGGGTGATCAGACATGCAGAATACCTTATAAAGCCTCAGGTCAGGAGGTCACTGTCACTCTGCCCCCATTCTGCTTTCTAGGTCATAGTAGATAGAAAAACCCCAAACCAAAGTGTCCAGAAATGTATAGGTTTTTCCTGCTCTACTGCTCTGCAAGTCATTTGGAAGAAACAGAGGAAGAATTGATACAAATAATACATTCAGGGCCAGATAAGAGTTGGCTCAGACCTGTCATCCCAGTGCCTTGAGAGGCAGGGGCAGGAGAATCACAGGTTCGAGGCCAGAGGCAGCCTGTATAACTTACTGAGACCCTTTCTCAAGATAAATAAAAAATGGATTGGGGCATAGCCCAGTGGTCAAGCACTTGAGAGTAAGGGCAAGGCCCTGGGTCCAACCCCCAAGTTCCCAAGTAAAACACCAAAAAAAAAAAAAAAAAAAAAAAAAAAAAAAAAAAAAAAAAAAAAAAAAAAAAAAAAAAAAAAAAAAAAAAAAAAAAAAAAAAAAAAAAAAAAAAAAA
>VMDO01015443.1:0-51141 GCA_007922755.1 Pedetes capensis
GTACCTGGATGGGAGACCGCCTGGGAACACCAGAAGCTGTAGGCTTGGGAGAAGGACCTGGCAACCCCCTCCCAAAAATCAATCTGCCATTGAAAATCCTATGAACAGCAGAGAAGCACTGACAATAGTGTTTCCCCTGTTGTACAGAGGGTCGCTATGAGTCGGATACCGACTCGACGGCACCTAACAACAACAACAATGTATCTTCACTTACCCCTTTTAGCAGTTAAACTATATTTATACACATGCATTTCCTTTAATACTCAGGCAAAACAGAATAATTAGCATATTCAGAGTATCCTACTGTCTCATTTTAGAGAATCCTTCTCTAGATCTTTCTCCAGAGGTACTAATAAGGAGAAAAACTTTCTGTCTTCCTCTGCCTGCTTTTACCTGAGATTGCTTATAGTTAAATATTAGGAAAAGTAGGTAGGCAGTAATAAAAATATAAGATGTAAATAATCCTCAGGATGGGTGTTCCATCCTGTCTTGTATGTGAAGTGCCTAGAGTGCCTGGTGCAAAGTAATGAGTCAGTAATGGTTTGTTAGATGGGTAAATGGAATCAGAAGCAAGCCAGTCCATAAAACCACATGACTCTTCAAGATGGCCTAATAAAAATTTTCCTTAACTTATATTAAACTGAACTTCAGAAGCTCATCCTGATTGTCAGACTTGTTAAATGACACAATTGATAACAGAAAAATGTATTGTTCTCCAAGTGATGAATTGACATATGTGCATATATTACACTTTTTGTTTCTGAAGGAGGTAGAAATTCGGAACAAAGACCTGGAGGGACAACTGTCTGACTTAGAGCAACGTCTGGAAAAGAGTCAAAACGAACAAGAAGCATTTCGCAATAACCTGAAGACACTCTTAGAAATTCTGGATGGAAAAATATTTGAACTAACAGAACTACGAGATAATTTGGCCAAGCTACTAGAATGCAGCTAAGGAAAGTGAAATTTCAGTGCCAATTGATTAAAAGATACACTGTCTCTCTTCATAGGACTGTTTGGGCTCTGCATCAAGATTGCACAAAAAATTTTGAGTATCATTCCTCCAGGAGGAGGATCTTTTGAAAATTGGAGTTGTATATTTCAATGTAAATTTTAGAATTCAGCTTGTAGCTAGGTGGGGAAAAAAAGAGATGAAAAACTTGAACTACAAATTACCTCCATGTATATTATTGGCCATAGTTAACTAGAAAGTTATAGACACTTAATGCAATCTTTTTCTTTTCCTCTGATAGCCAGTGGGAGAATTAACAATGTCTGGGTCACATCTCCTTTTTGTGTTCAACACAGTGAAGATTATCTGCTTTACAAATTAATTTATTTATGATATCTAGAGCTGTGTTTTGTGCAAAAACTTAGGAAAGCCCTGTCTTTTGTTATAATCTGAATAATTTCTCAGGATATTTTTGCACTGCTGAGAAGCAGTGTCATTACCAATTAATTCTTGCCAGGAGTGAGAGAGAGCTGCATCTTTAATTGAAGAAAAAAAAAAACAAAACCTAACTGGGTATATAGAGTTCTTCCCTTTTTTGTACTGGAAGATTTTTCACTCTGGTGACTACTCTGGTACACTCTGGTGTTCTCTAATCTTGTCTGGTCTATAGTTTACTTTACCGCATTGATTCCATGTATTTATGAGAAGCTATTGTCTCCCGTTTTATTACACATTTTAAAGGCAACTAACAAAGGCAGCTGAGTCCCTCAAAATTTTTTCTTTTTAAATTTCTAATAAATTTGACACACAGAACTGAAATATAGCAGCCCGTCATTGACGGTCTGGTCTAGCAATGATGAGCATATTTGCAGAAAATATGCAGTTACATTTATTTATATATTTTGCAAGAAATCTTTTCTGAACGATCAATGCATTTCAATTTACGAATAATAATGGTTATTGGGGAACTGTTTATTAAAGACAATTTTAAGGTGTATAGCTATTTTCAAGGGGATCCATTTACATCAAACAGGCAAACAGAGGACTGTATCTAAATTGTGATTGTGGCAGATGGAGATGGAGTCATGTATGCTCTATCTGGGTCTTCACATGAACCACATCTTTAGTCAAACCTCACAAGGCAGTATTCTGAACTGTTAACTAGGCATTTCAAAACAAGAATTACATTCAACAGGCTCTTCTTAGTGAGCAGGTTTTAATGTTGTTTTGATGTAATTTTAAAAGACTTTTAGCAAACACACATTTCTTGATATATTTCTTTTACAAAGCTCTTTTAAAAGTAAGCCAAGTGCTGTCTGGTCTGCTTATGGAATAGGAATTGCATCAGAGTACATATATTGCTGTACAATGCCTGTGATGTTAAGGAAGGTTCTTTTTTAGTGTATGCTTGAGTACCTGACTCTATAGAGTCGATGAATGCACTGACTTTTTGTTTGTACCCCAAATGATTGAATTGTTAAGTACAAAATTAAACTAATTAATTAGTTTGTAGCCATTTTTCCTCTCATAAACAGCTATTCAACACTAGATAATTTTGTTTTATATGTATGTATATGTACATAAATACATACATATTAATTTATACTAGAGTGAAAATAAATGGTTTGTTTCTAAAATTAGTTTCTATGAAGAGTTTTTAGGTGTTTCTGAAAAGTTTATATCACTTAATCATCATGTATATGTGCTATAGCATCATGTAAGTTGCCTCCATCTATTTTAGGATATTTTCTTTACTTGTTTAGTATAGGGAGAATAATTTAGATACACATGCTCAAAGCTGAGATATTTCTCTGATAAATCAGGTAATAAAATTTATTTGATGGATAGAATTTTGAAGTAGATATGATTTTATCCATGAGTTTCTGAGTAACAAAGAACATCAGGTTTTAATTTAAATAGGGGACTAACACTAGGGATCAGGGAATTTAGTTATGAAGAGTTAAAAAAAAATCTAAAATAACAGTGTAAGCTTTTGAAATGGTAAGTGAATTATTTTAATGATGTAATAAAATATTTTTAAATTTTGACATAGTAGTCATTTAATGGGAAAATAACTCACCAAAATGTCTCCACTTGAATTATATTGATTATGTGAGACATGTATAATTCAATATATACATGTACTCATATGTATATACAGAAAATTATTTTTAATATTTTCCTACTGATAAGAAATTTCAAATTGGAAATTTTGTGAGTGTTTTCCTTGTCCAATAGAGCCTAATTGTTTCTTTTTTTAATGATTTAACAATTTCTTGAGGGCTGCACCTTTAAATTCCCAGATTGTCAGTAGACATGTATAGTATATGGGATAAGGTGGACACAAGTGCACATATAAATAAAACCTTCTTATTAAGACTATTTTAAACATTCATTTGCAGTAGGAGAATATCTAAAGATTATCATCTACCAGTCATAATTAGATTGTGTGCCTACTGTAGCTTTTTCCATTTCTGTATTATATAAATAAGCATTTGCATATTAAAATTTGATTTTACCCAGAGACAAGTAATATATAATGTATCTATATTTAGATCAAACTGTGGTAATATATTTATCAGAACATAATGTTGGGGACTATAGCCTGAACATGTGGACTTGCAGTGATATGGAGGAGGAGAGCAGAGATCAATCCCATTGTGTGTAAGTTATTATATGATAACTATGAATTCTTGTATAAAAGTAAAAACTGGAAAAAAAATACAGTTTTTATTTTGAAATATATTTGTTCTCTGGAGAATGTACTTCATCTTTTTTTTCTTCAATCTTTTACAGATACTTAAAAACATTTAAGTGATGGCAGCATTTACTTAAATTCTACAGGTGCTACTGGATTTTGCATTAGTGTGTGATGTTGTGAAATCTTAACTTTGACATAAAAGGTTTTATAAGTATTTCCCTGCCTGGAAAATTAATTTTTATTTCCCTTTACTCCCTCCTGCCCCTTCAGATTAAAAAAGTTTACCAAGTTGCATCCATCCTTGTTCATAGAGGAGACCTCCAGCACCGTCATAGAGTTGATATTTTGCTGTCATTGAACTCTTGGGAAACAATTAGAGGAAAAGTTTGTTTGTTTTTTTTTTAATGTGAAACTAAAGAGGACACTAAAAATTAAACACCATAGCCACCTTTTAAAACTCATTTCTTTGTTAAAATTAAATACACTCTTTAACATATGTGCCTCCGTCTTCCATGTTTTTATTTAACTCTGGAGTATGCACTTTAGCTGCTCTCTCCTTGTAGTCTTGACTTTGTGTCAGGACTGGAATGGAAGGTAGGCCAGGGGAAAGCATGTGTGTTTGATGTCATTGTTTTAATCCTTTCATTTATTGCTATCAAATGATTTTAACATCCTGAAATTTTGTTCTTAAGGACATGAAATAGTCTTCATTGAACTTCTGTCTCCTGATGTATAGCATGATCCTTTATCATTCATGAGGTAAATTAATTTATGCAAAATAATTTTTTTTTCCTGTGCTACGGGTCAAATTGAGGGCTACATATGTCCCAGCCTATATAAAATGTTAAGAAATTTTTCAGGTAAGATGTAGCTGAGATTGACACATTTTAAAAAAACTCTCAGCCAGGCATAGTTGTGCACACCTGTAATCCTAATGACTTGGGAGGCGGAGGCAAGAGGATTGAGAGTTCAAGGCCAGAGGCAATATGTGCAATTTAGCAAGACCCTGACTCATCAAAGGGGCTGGAGATGTGGCTCAATGGTAGAGAACTTGCAAAGTATGTGCAAAGTCCTAGTTTCAATCCTCCAGTGCTGGAAAAAAAAAAAAAATCACGGTCTTAAATTTTAAGCCAGATGTGGTGGTGCACACATGTGATCCTAGCACCTGAGAGGCTGAGGCAGGAAGATCTTGAGTTTGAGACTAGCCTGACCTGCAGAATGAGACCTTGTCTCAAAAAAAAAAAGAGAGAAAGAAAGAAAAACACATAGGAGGACTCTGTTGTTGTTGTTGTTGTTAGGTGTCGTCAAGTCGGTATCCGACTCATAGCGACCCTCATAGGGTTTTCAATGGCTGAGTGTTTCGGGATTGCCTTGGGAGTGGATTGCCAGGCCCTTCTCCCATTTTTGCGGTGCTGGGAATTGAACTCAGGTCCTCAGAGACTGCAGCACAGCGCTCCACCAACTGAGCTAAATCCCAGCCCCAGGAGGACTCTAGGGAACCAAAAACTGAGACAGCTCTATACAAAGATGGTGACAGTACAATGATTTAACCTCATAAAGAAAATGAGTAAAAAATTTCACAAAAGTCTTCATTGGACCTCCAAGTCTTTATAGTAGTTTTTCTTTATGAGAAACTGATATATAGGTGTCATAATACAATTACTGAATTAAATGAATATTTTACATTTTTAATTTATATATTACCTAGGAAAGTACCTATTTCATCCAGGAAAATTCCAGTCAGCACTACACTGCCTAATGATTTCTCCTTAGGGCCCTATATAGCACATGATGAGCATGGACAATGCCCTGAATTAAATCCCTAGCACCGAAAACAAAACTTTTTTGAAGTCATTTTTACCAAAACGTGTAAACCAGGAAGAAAATTGCATTTGGACTAGAAGGTCACAAACACCCAGCTGACTTCTAGTCAATTCCCTGATCTGTGTAAGTTCCCTTCTGTCTTTTAGTTTAAAGCATGCATTTCTGGGCCAGTACAGTGGTGCACACCCATAGTCCCACCTTCTCAGGAGGCTGAGGCAAGAGAATCACTTGGGGGCCAGCTTGGGGAACATAGTAAGACCATGTCTGTTTAAAAAAATGGATAGAGAGGAATATTTATTTATTTATTTATTTATTTATTTATCTGTGAAAGTAGAGCCAACAAAAAGAATAGAAATATAATGACTTCAGCTTTATATCTAAGGCATAGCTAGAGATACAAAGTGCTCCCCCAGTCACTCCATGTTTTGTTGCCTCTTTTGACTAAACAAACTAGTATTGCCCTAAAGAATTTCAAAGACTTTCAAAAGACTTTGTCACTAGTCAGGATTTATAACCTAAAACATCTAACATCCAAAACTCACATTCTTTGGGATTCTCACTACAGTTGTTAGATATTTGCATGTCACATATACCCAGGGATAGAAATAGTACTCAGCTTTCTCCTAATAACATCAAATGAAGGTAATAAGTACGAAATTAAGTCCATTTCTGTAGCACAGAAAAATGTCTCTTATTTTTTTATCAACATGATTCTTTCTTGTTTTTGTGTATTCTAACTATCTTACCATATATTCATATAGAAAGTCATGTCTATATGACTTGGGGATGTGAATTATTTGATTTTTATGCTGTACTTCACATAGAATTAGACTAGCTCAGAAAGTCAGCTAGCAAGCAGATGTGCTTGAAGTAGGTGCTTTTCCTACAAATTCAGTATGGAATGGAACAGTGAGGATGTTTGCTGAACATCTACTATGTAATAGACAATGTACTAATTGCTTGACATCTTATTGCTATGTACAGTGGCCCTTCCAGGGTGCCACTTTGGGAGGGAATGGGGGCAAGGAAAGGGAAAGGCTGAAATGATTGCACCTGCTGTGTTCCAGTTATAGGGTTGGTTGTCTAGAACACTAGTCAATAGGTTGAGGTCTTGTTCTTATTTCTGGTACAAATTGTTTCCTCTAACTTCTCTGCCTTGCCTCTCTAGAATATCTGTTAGGGCACTCCTAAACTAAGTATTTTATTTTCACTCTTGTCGAATTTCTTCCTCCAGCCCTCTTTGATGCTTATAATATTCATTGTCACTAAGTTATAAATCATACTTTCTTTGCAGGTGTCATATTAATGGAGCATACTTTAGTCCCAATTAAAAAAAAAACTTTACAGACTTCTGATGATCTAACAAGAGTAAGTAATTCATCACCTGCAGAATTTCATTCTATTAAATTTAAGTAGCAAACTATAAAGGCCTTAGGAAAGCAAATCATCTCTTCAATTCACTAATGAAACAAGTTGTAAACCTGGAAAACTCATCTCCAACATTAAAACAGCAGTTTACTAGGGTGTGGGGCATGGTGTCAGTTCTGAGTGATTTTGTGGTCAATTCTGGTTCCATAGAAGTTAAGCCTCTCCAGGTTGATCAAACCATTAAACCAGTTGCAGAAGTTAACTCATGGCACAGGGTAAAACACTTTGTATAGTTCCCACTCAGAACAGATTTTTAGTGAACAATTTAAAAAGCACCTGCTTTCAGGATTTTCTTTTCTTCCATGTATCAAATTGTCAACCCTTTTTTATTGTGATAAAATATACATAACAAAATCTACCATTTAAACCAACCTAAGTGTACAATTTAGTGGCAATAAGTGCATTCATAGTGTTATATTATCACCACCATTTCCAGAACTTTTCATCATCCTGGTAAACTCTATTCTACTTTATCCCTCTATAAATTTGCCTATTCTAGGTATCTCATATAAGTGGAATCATAACAATGTTTGTCTTTTGTATCTGACTTGTTTCACTTAGCATAGTATTTTTCAAGGTTCATCCATGTTGTGGCATGTCTTGGAATTTCGTTTCTTTTTGAGACTGAATAAAATTCTGTTGTGTGGATATATAAACCATATTTTGTTTATCCATTCATCTGTTGATGGACACTTGGGTTTTTTTCACCATTTGGCTATTATGAAAAATAGTACGTGCTTGAGTCCTTGCTTTGAGTCCATCTGTTTGAGTCCTTGCTTTGCATTTTGTGGATTATATACCTAGGAGTGAAATGGCTAATTTATATGGTAATGCTTAATTTTTTAAATGTTTAATGTTTAATTTTTTGAGGAACTACCAAAGAGTTGGGTTTGGATTGAGTAAATTAACTAATTAATTAATTTGAATTGGGTACATTAAAAGATTTATAGCACAAAATGGCAGCTCCCTGAGAAATCATAGCCTCAGAGCTAGCATTTTGTTAATAGACCCACATGTGATCCCCTGGCCTCTGAATCATGCCTTTTATTCACTCTTTCCTAAAACATTTATTGAGCAATTTCTATGGTCTAAGCCCTGTTTTGGAATAGAGACTATGGGAAGAGGTTCATAGCTTAATGCAGGACATAGTCACTTTCCATTATATGAGTGCTGTAATGAAAAGAACACTAGCCTGAGGCAGCCCAGAGGGAAGAGAGGTTGGGAAACCTTTCGCAGAGGAGATGATCCCTTCCTAAATCTTGCTGAAAAGTCAGAAGCTAGAGAGTTGTGGAAGTGAAAGAAGATTGCACAGAGTATGTCATGTGCAAAGGCTCAGAATCCTTTGGAGCACTGGAACATTTAGATTAGCGTCATCCAGCACAGATGCAGCATAGGATGTGGGGAAGGGAAAGATGAAATGGAGGCAAAAGACAGATCAGGAAGGAGTTTGTAAGTCATCCAAAGATCTGGCTTTCATTCTGAAGGTAATGGAGAGATACTAAGGGGCTGTTGTTATGAAGAAGCAAGGTAATCAAAAATACATTTTTATAAGACCAGGCAGGGCCAGGCACAGTGGCACACACCTGTTAAGATCCAAGTTTGAGCCAAAGGCAGCTTGCAAAACTTAGCAAGACCATGACTCAAAATAAAGAACAGGATGAAGGTGCAGCCCGATAGTAGAGCACTTGCCAAGTATGTGCAAGGTCCTAGGTTTATCCCCCAAAAGCCACAAAAAAAAACGTTAGGCAAACACATTAACAATAATCCCTGCTGAGAGAATGTTACAGCAGCAGCATGGGGATGGCAAACATGCAGTGATGGATTTGGAAAGTATTTAGGAGGTAGAATCAGTAGGACTTCTTGATTAATTTATATTGCAAGGAAAAGACGCAGGATGGCTTCTGGAGCTCTCGAGTTGGACAAACAGCAATGAATTCAAGATGGCAAAAAGCAGAGACAAGATGAATGAGTTTCTTTTCAGATTTTTTTTTCCCAGTGCTATGTTGAATGAGTTAGTTTGTTTTGATTTTAGTGTGCCTAATTGTCTAAGTGGGGCTGAGGTTTAGCTCAGTTGGTAGAGCACCGCTCTGCAGTCTCTGAGGTCCCAAGTTCAATTCCCAGCACCACAAAAATTGGAGAAGGATGTGGCAACCCACTCCCAAGGGAATCCCAAAACAATCTGCCATTGAAAACCCTATGAGGGTCGCTATGAGTCAGACATGACTCAACAGCACCTAAAAACAACAACAACAATGTCCAAGTGTGGGTCTAGATGGAGTTCCGTAGAGAAATATGAACTGAAGATAGATATTTGGGAATTGTCACTTTGCGTAATGGTAAGTGAGGCCATAAAAAATAGAGAGAATATCAGCTGAAAATGTGAATTTGGGCCAGGTGCAGCTTGAGAAAGAGGAATGGCTAAGCAAGATGGGTGGTCAACCAGGAGACAGGGACCAAGGGAACCCTAGAATGGAGTTTGAGAAAACCAGATTTTGCACAAAAATAAATCAACAAATCAGATCATGTCTCAGGGTAGTGGTATTCAGACTGCGTTCTGTTGCAATCTTTCATTAATATTTTATTTTTAAAACATACTTTAGTTTTAAAGGAGTTAGAAATTAACAAAGTCAAATATGCTGTTTGGAACATTTTAAAATATTGAAATCAGCAACCCTCAGTACCAGGTTAACTATTTTTTGTGCAGACACCAATGTAAGGACATCTCTGATGAACTGAAGTGCTTCCTGGTAGTTCAAGGTGAGCTGGTAAACAATTGCTGCTGTTTCTCTGTTTCTAAGAGTCAGGACTTTCTCAATTTGTGCAACTGAATCAGAATACAGACATGGTGTCGATAGAAGATAAATTCTGTCTTTTGTAGACCCCATCTCAAATGTTTACAAAAATAGCTTTATTTTCTTTATTAACTTACTGATGGGAATTTTATATACTACTTTTTCTCTTAATATTTGGACTTTGTATAATAGTCACTTTTAAAGAAGGGGAATGTGCAGAGGCTGAAGCCAAAAGAACACAACCAGCACTACTTTCCTTCCATGGCTTGCCTGCCTCAAAGTCAAATTCTAGAGGCTTAAGTATTATTGCATGTATCTTTCAGTGTGTTATTTGATAGTGAATTCATCAGTAGGACTGAGTAATTTAGTATCTGCATTGCTATAGAAAGTTTAGATAGTTTATATTTCTGTTACTGTAAATGTTCCTTACTCTTTTCTTACCAATTCATAAACAGGTAACTGCATACAGATTATCTCCAGTAGAAATTATCTCAGATAATAACAAAAAGTATTATTTGCATTTGGTTTTAGACTTCTGTATGGTATTTGATTTTAATTTCTAATTTAAATTATATTGAAAATTAGTCTAAAGTATTTGATTAGACATAACTTGTGCTACTCAGGCAACAAATGGATCATGTTTGACATTCCAGGAAGAAAAAAGAAGCTGCCAGTATTCACAATTGGCTCCAAATAACCTCTAAGACTTGCAGGTCATTTGTAAATTGTCAAATAAACATTAACTTTTAAACCACTGTTGTTCATCGTTGTCTATTTAGTGATTAATCATGATTTAGCAGAGCCTTTATTTTAGAGTATGTTCTGTGCATTACAATCCCAGCATTCTGTATGAGTATAAAAATATAACTACACAGTCTGGGATATGGCCAACTATATCATCTCACAACACTTTTCACAATTGTATGACCTAATTGTTACTGTCATCCCCTTTTTTTCTTTTTTTTTTTTTTTTTTTTTTTTTTTTTTGCGGCACGGAGGGTTGAATCCAGGGCCTCATGCTTGCATGCTTTGCAAGTGCTGGATCACTGAGCTGCACCCCCAGCCCATTTTTTTAATTTTTGAGACAGGGTCTAAGTTATGCAGACTGCCTCTGGTCTCAAACTTGTGATCCTCATGCCTCCACCTCCCAAGCAGCTGGGATTACAGTCGTGTGCCACCATGCCCCACCCTGTCATCACCATTTTATAGATGGGGAGTCTGAGGTTCAGCAAGTTTAAGGGATTGGCCAAGTGAGAAGCAGACTAGGATAATGCACAGGCCCTCTACCTCCTCTGTGCCTGTTCTATGTCAATAAGCCTGAACTGTGGCCTAGAGATATTTTTAAAGAAAGCATATGCAAAAGTTTACCAATTTGCAATATTTAGCAACCTGTCACTTAATGAGAAAAATCAAATGGTTTTTATTGCATCTTACAATGGTATCATGTCATTGAATTTCTCTTCCTTTCTAAGGAAAAGAGTTTGTTTTAATTGTACAAGTGGTTTATATGTACTTTTTGTAAACTATTTTTTTTTCAATACTGGGCAGTTGAACCCAGGGCCTCATGCATGCCAAGCAAGTGCTCCACCAATGAGCTGTAGCCCCAGCCCCTTTATTTTTTATTTTGAGACCATCTTGCTAAGTTTTGCAGGCTGCCTCTAGCCTTAGACTTGCAATCCTCCTGCCTCAGTCTCCTGGGACTATGAGCCTACACCATGGCACCTGACTTTTTGTTGTTGTCATTTGTTGTTTTTTTTTTTTTGCATTGCTGGGGATCAGCCATTATAAATATTTTTAATAATACCCTTGACCTCACATTTCCATCTCTTGAAATTATTACTAAAACCTGTTGAATGTCATCCTTTCATCATTTTATATGCCTCTATATACAACATGGGGCTGGGATTTAGCTCAGTTGGTAGAGCGCTGTGCTTCAGTCTCTGAGGTCCCGAGTTCAATTCCCAGCACCGCAAAAATGGGAGAAGGTCCTGGCAATCCACTCCCAAGGCAATCCCGAAACAGTCAGCCATTGAAAACCCTATGAGGGTCGCTATGAGTCGGATACCGACTCGATGGCACCTAACAACAACAACAATGTATATAACATATATGTATTTATTGAAACATCTAGGGGGAAAGGATAAATTGCATCATTGTTTTGTTCTATAATTTGCTTATTTTACTTAATCTGTTGGAAAGATCTGTCCAAGTTGGTACATACAGATATACCTCATTCCTTTTAACTCTTTCAGAGTATTTCATTTTGTGGTTATTTTACAGCTTAACATTGCCATATTTTTCAGCCCCCACCCTTTTTAAATCTTACCCTCTTCCCCCCCACCTTGAGATTACTTGCTAAATGATGGAAGTCTTTAGGATTCATTAGTTACCAAATGTTCTCCAGTGCCTCTGTAGTCCTCTAATCATTGGAGAGATTGAACTCTGAATGAGTAAATGTTCCTGAAAACTAAAAAAAAAAAAAAAAAAAAGATTTAACTAGGCTTGATGAAACTCCTTCTAAATTATACTATAGACAACATCCAGGAACATGTTTTAGATGTAGTAATTGCTCAGTAAATGCCTTGAATGACTGCTCATGCTTCCTGCCTTAAAAAAGAGATAACACATGTAAATTTTAACCTTTGCTTATCAGCTTGACCAGGCTTATCATCTGTTATACAGTGCCACCATCTGACCAGCTGAGATACCTGGGGGACGCAGGACAGCTAAGGGAATGTAGGACAGTTTTAAACCCAAATGGCTGCACTTTTCAGCCTTCAAAGTGGGACAAAATGGAAAGAAGAAATAGGGAAATGCGTAAACCATGGTGTATCCAGACAGTGTCTCTTAGATCAGGAGCCTTTTGTCACCTGGTTGTCGGTTTTGTTTCAGGACGCATTTCTTGCCATTTGTCTGTTCAGACATTTTGTGAGCACCTACAATGTCACAAGGCAATGTGCTAGGCATGGGCAACTCGGAATGAAAAGCCACGGTGCTACTCTCAGGAAGTGTACAGTCCAGGGAAGGAAGCATATGTGTCTCAGACATCAGTGCTGTTGTGAGAGAGGGCATTCGCCAGTATCCTGGGGGAGGTAGCACTTGAGCTGGGATGTCAAAGATGAATAGATGCCGGGCGCAGTGGCTCACGCCTGTAATCCCAGCGGCTTGGGAGGCAGAGGCAGGGGGATCACAAGTTTGAGACCAGAGGCAGTCTGCATAACTTAGCGAGACCCTGTCTCAATAAGTAAAAAAATGGGCTGAGGGTGCAGCTCAGTGGTCCAGCACTTGCAGAGCATGCAAGCACGAGGCCCTGGGTTCAACCACCAGTATGACACACACAAAAGATGAATAGACATCCAGTGTGAAAGTTCACGTGATGAGGAAAATAAGCTACGAGTTCAACTTCACAGTCCTGAGACCCTAGCTGGGCTCATCAGTGGCTTAGCCTGGGACACCAGAGTGGAGGAGGAGGAAGTTGCCCACTGTGGACTTCGCCCCGTGTCGCAGCAGCTCTGACTTTCCCAGAGGCTGTGGAAAGCCGCTGACAGCCTCGTGGGGAAGTAATGTGACTGGAATACCTGGGATTACATTTCAGAGAAAGCAAGTCACTGACTGCAAAATCAAGAACGGCTTAAGGAAAGGTTATGCAAGACCAGATTCAGGAAGACGTTTTTAAATTGTAGCAATCCAGGCAAGAGAGAAAACTGGAAATGATGAAAAACAGCAGAGCTGAATATGAGAGATGCTCACGAGGTATGTGACAGGAACATATTTTGTGTTTTTATTTTTTCCTTCTTTCCTGTCATTTATTCTTCCTTTCTCTGCCCAACCTCACCCCTAGTTAGGTCAAGTCCCCACAAAAGTGTTCCAGTCTCTCGGCCCTCAGGATCAGGTTGTTACTGCAGCATTGAAAGGGGCAATTCTCTACTTCTGAATTCCCTCCACCAACTGAGGCTTTTTAAATGACACCCCCATGTTATGAGGAAGGAAACTGAAGGGAAACAACCTGAGAAGGTGGCGAGTTTCCCTAGGCAGGGGCAGGAGCACAAGACCCCTTCCCACCCAGCTGCCTGAGATGGGGGAGAGGGTAAATGAGTGAGACTGGGGCAGAACAACCAAGGACCCCCTGCCTCAGGGGCCAGGTTTGTCCTACAGAAGAATTACTCCGGGCATGGTGGTGCACACCTTAATCTGAGGGAATCAAATCAGGAGGCAGAACCAGGAGGATAAGTTTGAGGCCAAGGCAGCCTGTGTAACTTAAACCCTGACTCAAAATGGAAAATAGAAAATAGGCTTGGGGTGCAGCTTAGTTGTAGAGCACTTACAAAGTATGTGCGAGATGCTGGGTTCAACCCCAGTACAATGGGAATAAACAACAACAAAAAAATTCCCCTGGGCCAAGCTGCTGCTGCAGCCACTGAGAAGAAATGGCAATAAAGGGTGCCAGGCTGACAGTGGCACAGAAAAGCATCAGGAGAGGCCCTGCCCAGCCCTGGAGGGGTGAGGAGAGAACTTTTGTTGGCAAAAGAGCTGCTACACTGGACAGAGTTAAGATGAAGAGGACACAGGATCACCTGGGTGGCTCTGGGACCAGACTAGGAGACACTGGAGGAGAAAGCCCCAGAGGCAAGGACCAAGAGGAACCCAGTTGTCAAAAAAAAAGGCAGCCGGGAGGAGGAAGAAGGACCTGCCGTTTCCCCAGAACTTTGACGTGGAGCTCAGGTGGACCCCAAGGGAGGAGGTGGTAGAAGGGAAACCCTAAATTGGCTGAGTTTATCTTGAGTTGACGAAAGTCGTGTTTCCTCTGCCAGGCAGAATAAGTGTATTTTTAGGACAAAATGTAGAAGAACAAAGTGGCATTCTTCACATTACCCAGTAGTGGCCTGCGAAAATGCACCCACTCCTGGAGGCTTGGAGGATGCGGTGACTGGATCTGGTTTGAAGAAAGGTGAGTTCTGTTCGGATCTGAGGCTCGGCCCCAGAGGCCTCACGAGTCTGAAGCCTGGGGGAGGTTACAGGGGCGCAGTAGGCTGGGGGTTCCCAACCCATGAGAACAGAGGATGATGAGACCAGGATAGGAGCCCTAGCAGACCCCAGCATTGGGTGGGTGTGCAGAGAAAAGGAGTTAGAAAGGAATCTGTGAAGACTGTCCAATATGTCCTAAAAAAGAATTGACAGGTGACACCAGATTGTCTAATCATTAACTATTGTTTTAATTTTATACTAATCCAGTAGCATTCAGCCTAAGGGTAGATGAGGGTTACAAACTATAATTCTTTGTGAAATCTCTTACTGATCAGGAAATTACTGGCCTCACATCCAAACTCAGAGCCACATCTGGCTGTGTGGGGATGCCTGGGACTCTGACTCCAGGACCTAATGTGAAGTGAAGTGCTGCAGCCTTGCTCACCTCCACTGAATCACGGCAAGGAGGAGGGCTGGGCCTACGCAGGGAGTGCTGCTGACCACCCCTCCGCGGGCCATGGGGATCACGCTCGCTGTTATCCAATCTGCCTTTAAAGAAGGGTCTCTAGCTCAAATTGTTTTCTGAGATAAGGACTAGATAAATTTGTTCTTTTGGACCTATTCGCCTTCCTTCTAGGCAATGAGAACTGTATAAATCCATCACTCCCTCATCACCCTGCCAGCTAGGAGGCTCAGACCAGGTTTGGGTCTTAATTGCTATAATGCTTCTCAGACACTTCTTAAGATTCTAGTTTTTTCTTCCTCTTCGTCCTTATTTATCTTTTCCTGCTATTTTTAAATCAGTAGCTTGTTCCTATTTTACTAATGTGATGGTATGTTTGTGTATGTGTGCGTGTACATAGATATATACCATTTTTGTTAGAAGTGTAGCCACTAAAAGAATCTTTCCTCTCCCCCCGGTGCCCCATGGTACTGAGAATTGAACCCAGTCTCACAAATGTTTAGGTAAGTACTCTAGTGCTGGACTAACATCCCCAGCCCTTTTTTCTTTTTTTAACTTTATTTTGAGACCATTTCACTATATTAGCCCAGACTGACCTCAAACTTGCAATCCTCCTGCCTTAGCCTCCTGCATAGCTAGGATTATAGAGGTATGCCACCATGCCCAACTCTATATTTTTGTCATAAAGCTACTGCATATCTTTTTTGAATCTGGCAAGATACAGAATAACTAATTAAAAGTATAATTACAGTAAATTTTAATTTTACAGGTTTTTGAAAACAATCTCTAAGGCCCATTACTGCTGTTTTTATTTATCAACTACAAAGTTCATTCTGATGAATAATTTAGGGAAGCTTTTTTCCAATTGTTGTTGTTAGGTGCCATCGTGTTGGTATCCGACTCATAGTGACCCTACTTCCAACAGACGAAACACTATTGTCAGTGCTTCTCTGCTGTTCATAGGGTTTTCAATGGCAGATTGATTTTTGGGAGTGGGTTGCCAGGTCCTTCTCCCAAGCCTACAGCACCTGGTATTCCCAGGTAGTCTCCCATCCAAGTACTAACCAGGCCCAACCCTGCTTAGCTTCCGAGATCTGATTGGATTGGATGCCACAGGGCTATGGCTGCAGGGTTTTTTCCCCAATAGTTAGTCTATATATCAGGAGCAATAGCAATATTTAAAATTAGATTGCATGGTGGTACAAGACATTTATAGAAGCAAGGTACCCCTGTCCAGTGATACCAGAAAACTTTCCTTTTTAGCCTATTAATGCTGTTTATCCATCATGACCAATTTAGTCATTAGTATAAAATTTTCCTTCTCCAAATCCATTGTCAGAGCTGGTAAGAAGCTTCTGGGTTAACCGTTGGATTGTCATAAGCAAGAGCTCAACAAGAACAAGTGATAAAAACCCATTTCCCTGGACCATGTTTGGTAGGTAACTGTGCATGCTCTCCTTCATCATGGTTTGGCCTACCACGTTTGTAGGTGCCAGAGTCTACCTTTTACCTTCACCAGCTGGTAGGATACAAGGCTTCCCTCCAAGATAAAGACTGAACTATTGGAATCTTCTTGTCACAATCAGACTTTCCCCAACAGTCCTGCCAAAGATGCCCCTGGACACTATGCTGCCTCCTTCTGAGAGTGAGGAACACACGGTAGGATCCTCCTCTACCTCAGTTGGCTACTGAGCTAATCAGTAGCCACTTAGGCCAGGGCACAGTACAGTTACCAACCCGCCATTGCTTTAATTTTCCCAGTTTCCATGGCCCTGAGCCACGGCACCTGGAGGTTGGGTGAGACTCTCCTGGGAATAACCTGCTTGTCCTAGGGCTTCCTGTGGTCTGAGTCCTCAGTCAGGGCCTGAAGAGAAAACACCCACACTCTCTCCTTGGTTAATGATCTATTCATCAAACCAAGGTGTCTCAAACCTATAATTCTAGTTTTAATCATTTTCTTGGTAGATTTCTTACTATTTGTAAAGAGAAGTAGCTGTTCGAGAAAGGAGAATAAGACCCCGCAGTGAACACACGGTGTACCTGGTACTCAGCTCACCATATGTCGGTCTGTCCCTCCGACAGCCCTGCGGAGGACAGTCGTGGCTGTGCTTCACAGAGAAGCCCCCAGAGCTGCAGTAAGTCAGTGGCCCCCACACCCCACAGAGCTGTAAGGGACAGACTCTAGTTAGAGCTTGGGGGGCTTCTCTCCTGCCTTTCCTGAGAGTTCTTTTCTTTACCAACCTCAGCAATGAGAGACCGCAGCAGTCACGGAGCTGTCTGCTCCACCTGAGGCTGCGGCTGGTGACTTGGACTCAGTGTCTGTGTCCTACACTGTGTCCTACACTGCAGACCAGGAGCCGGTCTCTCCTTCCTGCTGCCTGGTTAGTCATCTGATCCCAACGCTGTGCTCCAAGTTTTGGGGTGAAAAGACACTGCCATCCATGAAGGGCTTGCTCCTCAGGTCGGTCAGGTGCCCGGTTCCTGGGGCACGCGCTCCCTGCGGTGATGGGGGGGCGCAGTGGCTGCCCGGCACTCCCAGTGCCGTTTCCCCCTGGTGCCGAGCAGACTCATCAAAAGGAAAACCAGACCCTGGGCTTCTGGAAGCTAAAACTGCTATGGGCAGCACCGAGAGCACTTGGTGCTTGCACTCCTGCCCCCCGACCCTCTGGGGAGCCCTGGGTCTGCTGGAGCTGGGCCCAGACACAGGGTCAGTGATGAAAGCAGGTGGTTCACCCCGTGTCTCCACACAGAGTTTTCTTAGTCTTTTCTCATGCACCATCTCTAGTGAAGACCTCCCTTCAAGGCTTAGACTTCCACATAGAGTTGGGGTCTACCCTGCCTGGAATATGGAGTTTTTGCAGCAGGCTGAGAGCCAACAGTGTCTTCAGAGCCAATATATAGAAGGTTCCCTAAGAACACAATGTGAAAACAATAAAAATGCTGGTGAAATCCAGTTTAATCTTCAGGCTACGCAGCAAGCACAGGGACGATGAGGCTTTTGCTTTCTTTGCAGAGCCTCAGCTTCTGTAAGAAAACCAATAGATGTGGTAATGTGACCGTCATACTAGTTCTCAGCAAGCTGTTATTTCTTCCTCTTCTTTGTTTGCTTCAAAGAATTTTTGAATTTCAATGCAATTATTTTCAACTTATCAAGAAAAAGAATTCTACCAAGAAAGACTTGACCAGTATATTCTTTGGATATCACAAATTCATTCATTCATATTCATTACCTCCGCCCCTCTCATTTCTCTCTCCCTCCATCTCTCTCTCTTTTTCTAGTACCTGCCATAAGCTTTGACATACTCTGTATCTATTTTGGCAGATGCCTTCTCCCCTGGTCCCAACTTCCTCCTCTGGGGGTTGAACCCAGGGCCTTGCACATACTTTCCAAGTGCTCTACCACTTGGCTACACCGTTGGCATATTTTTAAATTTTTTAGCTTGAGTCAGTGTATCTATCGCTAAGTTGCCTCGCCAGGCTGGCCTCAAACTTTCCATCCTCCTGCCTCTGTCTCCTGAGTCACTGGGATTAGAGGCGTGAGCTACTACACCCAGCTACAAATTCTCTTCCTAATGTTATTGTTTTCTTAGAAGAATGAAAATAATTTTATTTATTGCTGAGGTTATAGTCAAGTAATTTCAAATAACATATTTTTACTCAAAATATTTATTTTCTGATCTACCCAAATACAACATTTATAATGTCATCCATCAAGTGGCGTTCCATCTAAGATAAGATTTGATGTTATCGATATGGATGGTCTCTCAAATACCCCTCTAAAAACCAAGCATGGTATCCACAATAGGGAACAAATATAAACAAATTTTAATAAGAATTTTACTTCTAATTAAATTCGCTTTTAATTAGAGCTTTTAAGCTTATGTTGTGTTAAGAAAATATGTGGTCAATTAGTGATTTTCTTTCATTCTTATTGTGAGAATGAAAAGGGAAAGGCACTTCTTCTGGATCCCACTGGAGTGAATTCAAGCGAAGTTCATTGCTAGCAGTTTTGCATTCCACACAGCCTGCAGTATCCCCACAAAGGTGTTGAGCTTCTCACACAAAGGCCCCAGGCCTTTGTGTAATGCTGGCCCTAGGGAAAAGAGACATCAAATCTCTGTTAAATTTTAGGGGCTTTGGGTGATTTCATCAGAAACTCATAGTAAAAACTATCTTTTCCTATCAGAATGTAGATAGAGCTGGGCGTGGTAGTGCACACCTGTAATCCCAGCTGCTTGGGAGGCGGAGGCAGGAGGATCGCAAGTTCGAGACCAGAGGCTGTCTGCGTAACTTAGTGAGACCCTGTCTCAAATACAGTAAAAAAAATGGGCTGAGGGCGCAGCTCAGTGGTCCAGCACTTGCAGAGCACGCAGGCGCGAGGCCCTGGGTTCAACACGCAGTACCACAATAATAATAATAATAATAATAATAATAAAGAATGTAGGTAGAGAATATGTATCATCCAATAAGTCATTCTTGACTCAACGGCACCTAACAAGGGCATTTCCAGTTGTGACAGTCCCTAACTGTAACAGTGTGAGCCTGTGGCTCTTCCTGGCATTTCCCTCCATGAGGAAGTCCACATGCTTATATTTGCCATGAGGAGTTCTTCATACACGTGACCTGCCAAAAGCTTTGACATACCCTGGGACTATTTTTGGCAGATACCTTCTCTTCTCCCCTGGTTCTGATTTCCTCCCCTAGAAATGAGGGAAATGATTTATAACTTGTTGCAACCTTCTCTTTCCATCCCTGCAATATTCAAAACATTAAGAGAAGGGGAGCAGGCTAAAAATCAATGCCTCCAAAGAAACACTAAGGTTTCTCTGTTTGAGTGCAAAGACAGTGCCTCACAGTCATTTATTATTTCTCTCAAAATTTTGTGAACTTTCTTTAAACATACCATTCAGCCGTTCTACTCCTAGCTATTTATTCAAGAAAAATAAAAATACATGTCCACACAAAGACTTGTACATGAATCTTTATTCACAATAGCCCCAAATTGGAAATCCTCTTCAAGGAATGAATGAACAAAACTACATCCGTGCAATGGATTACTACTTAGCAGTGAAAGGCAATAAACATGTTGCTTGTTGAGTCTCATTATGCTGAATGAAACAAGTCAGACATAAGGGAAAATACCAAGGGATTCTATTAGCAAAAAGTTTGCAAAAAATTCTAGAGAAGGCAAATTAATCTGTAGAGAGGCAAAGAGCATGCCAGTAGCTGCCTTTGAGAGGATAGACCATAGAGTACAGGAATCAGGGCTCAGGCTGCAGCTCATTGGCAAAGCGCTGCCCAGCACGAGCCCTGGGTTTGGACCCCAGCACTGTAAAAACCAGACAAAAACCCCAGGACTTGGTGGTGCTGAAAATGTTCTGTATCTTGATTGTGATGATAGTTTCATGGTGTGTACAGCTGTCCAAGCTCCTTGAGCTGTATGCTTTAAATGGATGCAACTTAAATGTGGGCTGGGGTTTAGTTCAGTTGGTAGAGCACTGCTCTGCACTCCCTGAAGACCCAGGTTCAATGCCCACCCCCCACCCCCCAACACACAGAAGATCTACGGCACCTAACAACACCTATGGCAATCTACGGCACCTAACAACAACAAATATACATTATTTCTCAAGTTGCCAGGGGAAAATTGTTTGTAAGCTGTCTATTGTTAAAGCTGCAGCTTGAAGAAGAGACATGGTGGGTGGCAGAAAAATTTCATGGGGCCATGATATCGAAAAAATGTTGATGAACCAATGGTTCAGAGTACTCTCAAACATTCTGGAAAGCTCTTTGATTTCTAGGAAACCTATGAGACTTTGTAGGAAAATAGTTGATTTTGTGGTGTGGGGTAAGGCTCCAAGAAAAAAGAACTGTCTTGGGCATGAATTAGGGTCCTGGACTCAGAACTTTCTCTTTCTCCAGTACCCTGGGGATTCCTGAGAGCCAGATGGCTGGATGGAGAGGAGCAAGCTCAGACCCCTTGATACCTATTGTCTTTCACTCTACCTCAGGTGGGACTTGTCTGCTTAAAGCAGAGTCCATTCCACTTTGTGACTTTTATCCAGAAGTTGGAAGCCACTGAGCACATTCCTGTTTTATTGCCCACCTAGAATGGCCTGCCTGACTCAGAAGCACAGGATGGGAGATTTGGAAGGAACTCGAGATTCTCCTGCCCAGTTTCATGTCCCAAAGAAGAAAGCTGAGGCAGAAACAGAGAAGTTAGATGATGGGCCTCCACTCACACAACCAGAGCAGGACTACAGACCCTGTCCCCAGCTGTGTCTCCACTGCATTCTGCTCACTGCATGACTTGCTGGGCAAGTGCCTAGATCTTTAGCTGTCCAAACCCAGACCCTAAATCCAGGTTGGCTTGCTGTACTTTCAAATGAAAGTTGTAAATGACCTGCTTCTAGCTAACAGAGAGGCAGCAAACTCAGTTCTGGCCTACGGTGAAGAATTGCAAGGGCCAAACCTCAGCATGGGAGTGAATGAATGAGAGGCATTTATGATTATTGTAGAACTTGGCAGCAATTATAAAAGACTGTTGCATGGTAGAAATGGCCATAATAAATTTCCATTCTTATTTGCATTTGAAAAAAACAGAATAAAATTATTTTGGGGGTGGGAACAGCCTCTGTGACTGGAAAATGCTCCTTGGTCATTACTGCTCCTTTTCCTCTTCATATATTTTGATGGCTGTTGGAATAGCATGTGCTTCATACAGAGAGAACATTCATCACAGCACATTCTTGATTGAAGTAGAATCACAATCTTTCAGTAAATCAGTCACTGCCAGGGAGGAAATTGGGCCTTTCTGGAAACTGAACTAACATTCAGTCCATCATGGCTCTAATTTTCAAAGCTCAGGCCCAGGTCTGAGCAGAGTCCCTGCCCCCTCTGCCCTTGGTGGAGCTCTGCAGCGCCCAGGCAGGCCACTGTCCTTGTGGACCATGGGATCCCCTCCCAGTGACACTGCACGGGTGCATGTGGGTCTGAGGCTGATGCTGGTTTGGGAGACAGAAATGACAGCTGTGTGCTTTAGCAGGGTTGGGGCCCTGTGGTTTGCCTGCTGTGCTAGTGAAGAGGGGAATGCTGGGCGTGCAGATTTCCCAGGGAATCAGCTGCAGTCTGGCGGAATGACCAGGAGGGGACTTTAGGAGGAAGATTTCAGGGAGTTGGAATCAGCCCAGAGCAAGGAAGAGTTCCTGCGACCCGGAGGGGACTCTGACATTCCTGGGAACTGGTGAAGGCTCTTCTGGAGGCGTGTGCAGGACGGAGGCCATGCAGTCCTCTGGAAGGTGTCATCGCTCTGTGCCTCAAGGTTGTCCTCTCCTGAGGCCTTCCTGCATTGTGGCAGCCCCTTTCGTGTCTCAGACATGGGATGCAGTGGGTACCCTGGTGGGGATCTAACATGGGTGTCTTGTGTTTCCCGCTTTCCTGAGCACCGCCAGGGCAGAGACTTGGCTTTCTTGGCAGTGCGTCTCTGTGGCCTCTGCTGTAGATGTGTGCTGATCCGCCATAGGGTACTGCGTGTCAGAGATCCTGTGGACACATTAAATAACGTGTTGTTCAAATGTGTAAAGTGACTGACCTTAAAAGTGAATTATTCAGATCCACTAGTGATGCAAGAAACTACAGAATCCACAATGGAAAAACTAAATGAAACTTTCCAAAGTCCTTGTAATGACCAGAATAGATCTATGGCTATTTTCATGTATGTTATACAACTATGAAGAATTGAGGCAGATACCTGAAAAACAGCCAAACAAACAAAAAACCCCTACCTATTCTAACCCCTTGAGTTTAAATGGTCCCAGTCATTGAGGTCAAAGGTGTTCCAGCACCTGAATTAATTTTCTTTTCTTCTTTCTTTTTACAAAAATTTTAAATTTATTTATTTATTTATTTATTTATTTATTTATTTATTATTTGACAGGGTCTTGCTGTATAGCCCTGCTGGCCCCAAAGTGGGCCAAGGTGCCCCAAGCTTGAGATCCAACCACTTCAGCCTCTGGAGTGCTAGGATTAGCATTTTATGCCACCATGTCCAGCTTTCCATTTTCCTTGAATTATAAGCGGAATTAAAAAAAAAAAAAGACTCAGAAACAGGAACACAATTGCTGCTTCAAGTTACTTTCACTTTCTATATATTATTTTTTAAACCATCACCCAAGCATACTCCCGCCTATTGTACCTTAAAAAAAAATACCCTCTCAAGCCAGGTGTTGTGGCACACACCTGTAATCTCAGCCCTTGAAGCTGAGGCAGGAGGATGAAGGCCAGCCTGGGCTACATAGTGAGACCCTGTCTAAAAGGAAAACAAAGCAAAAAAAATAAAAATAAAAATAAAAAATCCTAATCCTTATCCTTATAGCAGATAATTAATCTCTGTTCTTCGTTGTGAAAAGAATGGTATTCACTATTAATTGTATCTCCACCCAACTTTCTATTCACTCCTCAGACTTCACTCTGCGTCCGACCCCACTACTCTGGGATGAAACTACTCTTGCCAAGGTAGCCAACAACATCTGTGTTATGCGCCCCGGAGTACCTCTCTGAGCCCCGGTCTTACTGGACTTCTCCTTAGATGACCATCTACTATTGGGTGTGAGAGCAAGCCCATCTCCAATTGCTGCAAACAGAACAGTAAGTTTCTTGAACTATTTTTTTAGTCTTCTCTCCTCCATTGTTCTCTTCTTTCAGGTATTCATTAGATGTGGATTGGTTGAATTAATCCTGTACATTTTCTATTGTTCATCTCTGGCTGCGTATTCAGCTTTAAGACTTCATTGCCTTTATCTTTTAAACCTTGTGTTGAATTTGTAATTTTAGCTGTCTGGCATAGTTTTAGTTTCTAAGTGCCATTCCTTGTTTCCAGATTATTCTTTTTTTATTATAGTGCATGCTTATTTCATGGATACAGTATTTTGCTTTATTTTTCTGGCTCTCTTTTCTTCTTGTTTTGGCCTTATTTTTTCTGATAAAAGTTATTTTAAACACCCCCCACCCCCTCAGTCTCTGAATTGTCTGTTTTCTCTGAGTTGCTTTCTTCAGTGTGTTTGCTTTGGTCTCTGCCCATTGTGTGAAGACTTTCTGATAACAGGACTCCTGGGTAGCTGCTCAGGTTCTAGGAGAAGCTGGAGCTCCCAGGGCAGGGCGATGATTGATGGAAGGATCAGGGTAGGGTGACTGGGTGGGAGCCCAGCTGTGCCATTTGGCAAATAGTAGCACATAGAGACCTTTTTTCTGGGAGCTTCTAGATTTTCCAGGAGGGTTCTTCAGACCCAATGGAGATGGATATGGCTTGCTGTGGCCCTCCTTTTGTTCTTAGTTTTTGAGCACACGTCTTCTCTGGCTTGTTTCATCCAGAGAGTGAAACTCTAGTGTCTTGCGATAGGTAAAGGGACCCAGGGCGGGGTGTAATCTAACTGCACCCTCTTTTTAAGCCTTCCCCTCCTTCCTCTTTGCAAAGAACACGGTGCTTGCTGGGCCTCCCAGAATTGGCTGCATCTCATGAGGTCCCTGCCAGCTCAGGTCAGCAGCCTCCACTGAGCTCTGTCATTTATCTTCATGCATCTTGATGACACACCACACCCCTAATTTTTTTTTTTTTCCTCCTTTGTTCCTGATTTCATTACTGCAGCCTTAGGGCTATAGAAAGGAATTCCCAGACAGCACATTTCAGGCCACCATATTTAACTGATAGACTGCTAGTGTTCTTTACAATTTTGGAATAGTTTTCCTTTTTGGCAGTGCTGGTGATTGAATCTAGGGCCTTCAGCATGCTAGGCAAGAGCTTTAGTCCCATGCTACACCCCTAGACTGGCAGAGCTTGATTCTTTAGGTTTGCATTTCCACGATCAGTAAGAAAATAGAAACTGCATTTTATAGTTGCACTTGATTATTTCTACAGAGTAAAATATGAAGGTATGGATTTTTGTTATTAATTTAAAATGTTACCTATTGAATATCATTTATTTTGTGACATGTGAATGAATTCTATGAGTTCTCAGTGTGTGTTTTGTTGTTGTTAGGTGCTATTGAGTCGGGTTCAACTCATAGTGACCCTTATAGGGTTTTTAATGGCTGATTGTTTCAGGATTGCTCTGGGAGTGGATTGCCACATTCTTCTCCCATTTTTGCAGTGCTGGGGATTGAACCAAGGGCCTCAGAGAACGCAGAGCAGCACTTTACCAACTGAGCAAAACCTTAGCCCCAGTGGGTATTTTAGGAAATGTATATAACTGCTACTTTTTCAGCCTTGTCTGGGAGTATCTATTCTAGTCTCAGATGTTTTTGCTTCTAAATTGGTGGTTCTTTGTGAATAATTTTGGCATCCTATCTTTTGGAGGCTAATAATAGCTAATACTTATATATGTGCAAGAACTCTTCTGTGTCTTTAAATGTACTCACTTAGCCCATGTAACAACCACAAAGTAGATACCAGCATTTTCTCTACTTTGACAGATAAACAGAGGCACAGAGAAGTCATTTGCCTAAGTCTAGGTAGCCTAACCCCCACACATCTGTCAGTTTGCTGCACTGTGGGGGCTTGTGTATTGCAATGAGGCTGAAAGATATGCCACTGGTATCCCAGATACCAGCAGGGTCACCCATGGTGCACAGGTTTCAGCTGAGCAAATAATCTGAGAAGCTGGACTTTATGAGGAACAACACGGCATCAGGATTGGAGGAAGACTAATTAACAACCTGCATTATACAGATGACACAACTCTGCTTGCTAAAAGTGAAGAGGATTTAAAACATTTACTGATGAAAATCAAAGAACACAGCCTTCAGTATGGATTGCACTTCAACATCAACAAAACAAAAATCCTTATAGCTGGGTCAGTGTGAAGCTTCCTGATAAACAGAGAAAAGATTGAAGTTGTCCAAGATTTTGCTTTAGTTTGCTTGTACAGTCAACACCTATGGAAGCAGCAGTCAAGAAACCAAAAGATACATTGCTCTGGGAAAAGCTGTGGCAAAAGATCTCTTTAGAGTATTGAAAAGTAAAGATGTCACATTGAAGACGAAGGTGTGTCTGCCTCATGCCATAGCATTTTCAGCCACATCATAAGGTTGTAAAAGCTGGACATTGAACAAAGGAGACAGGAGAAGAATTGATGCTTTTGAATTATGGTGCTGGAGATGCCTATTGAATATACCATGGACTGCCAAAAGAACCAATAGATCTGTCCTAGAAGAAGTGTAACCAGAGTGCTCCTTGGAAGCAAGAATGGTCAGACTGTGTCTTACATATTTCAGACATGTGTTGTTGTTGTTGTTGTTAGGTGCCATCGAGTCGGTATCCGACTCATAGCGACCCTCTGTACAACAGGGGAAACACTATTGTCAGTGCTTCTCTGCCGTTCATAGGGTTTTCAATGGCAGATTGACTTTTGGGAGGGGGTTGCCAGGTCCCTCTCCCAAGCCTCCAGCTCCTGGTGTTCCCAGGCGGTCTCCCATCCAGGTACTAACCAGCCCCAACCCTGCTTAGCTTCCAAGATCTGATGGGATCCGATACCACAGGGCTATAGCTGCAGGCTTTCAGACATGTAGTCAGGACAAATCCCTGGAGAAAGACATCATGTTAGAGAGAGTGGCAGGTCAATGAAAAAAAGGAAACACCTCCACCAGATGGATTGACACAGTGTCTGCAACAATGGGCTTAAACATAAATAACATCATGTGCCTGGCACAGAATAGGGCAGTGTTTCATTCTGATGTACATAGGGTCGCTATGGGTCTGACTTGACGGCACCTGACAACAACAGGTAGCCCAAGAACAGGTAGCCCAAGAGTCAGTCCTCTCTCTTGCTCTCTGCTAGGAATCAAATTCTAGCTAAGCATGTGTTCTACGACTGTATTGTACCACCAGCCCCTTTCCAACCTTATGCCATACTTTATTGCCTCAGCTTTTAATTAAAGAATTTAAGATTTCCATCTACTTCTGCAAATAACTTAAAATATTAGGAATAAAACAACCTAGATCAGGAGAGTTTAACACACATACAGAGCCAATTAACAGGAGTGAGAATGGTGTAAACTAGAAGTCTGAGATGTGATACTTGCATTTGAGCACTAAATTTGGCTCTGATTTCCTGTCAACTAATGAAAAGAGTGAAACATGCTAGATTATACAGTTCTTGTTTTGTATAGCAAGCATGCATATTATTTTGCAGAGAAAAAAATTTTGGCAACTAAATCCTAGAAGCAATTTATAGACTTCTATAAAAGACACTGTATGTTAGAGGTTTTTAAAAAACTGTGAAAAGTAATACTCAGAGAAATGCATAAACATAAATGTACAAGTTACTGGAATATTGTAAACTAAACCCCATCTAATCACACCCCAGGCAAGACACAAAAATCCAACATTCCACAGGTGGTCACAGTATGTCCTCCTTCCAGTATCAAAGCTCTCTTTTCCCCAAAGGCGACTACTCTGCTGGCTTCTGTGGTAAGCATCTCCTTGCTTTTCTTTATAGATTTACCATCTGAATAACATCCCTGGACACTATAGTTTTGCCTATTTTTTAACTTCACATGACTGGAATGTTTTATATCTTCTTTTGGCCTTTTTTTGCTCAACATTATGTCAGTCAGTGAGACTCATCCCAATTGTTGTATGTACCTGATTTCATTTTTATTGCTCTGTAGTACTCCATTGTGTGACTGTTAGATTTTAGAAATATGCCACAATTTGTCCATTTACTCACTGATAAGACATTCAGGTTATTTTTAGTGGTTGACTAATATGAGTCATGTTGCTATATGGCGCCCTCTTGGATCTGTCTCGATTCAGATGTACACATTTCAGCTGTGTAGCCCTGTGGGATCCGATCCCGTCAGATCTCAGAAGCTAAGCAGGATCGGGCCTGGTTAGTACCTGGATGGGAGACCGCCTGGGAACACCAGAAGCTGTAGGCTTGGGAGAAGGACCTGGCAACCCCCTCCCAAAAATCAATCTGCCATTGAAAACCCTATGAACAGCAGAGAAGCTCTGACAGTAGTGTTTCCCCTGTTGTACAGAGGGTCGCTATGAGTCGGATACCGACTCGACAGCACCTAACAACAACAACAACAACAACAACAACAAGTAATTGCTGGGTAAGTATATATCTAGCTTTTGCAAATAATGTCTTGCAGCTTTCCTTATAATTGGACTGATTTATGTAACTGTTAAGTGGTGTATGGCATTATTTTCCAATACTTCTTTACACTTGAAATTGTCAATACTTTAAATTCAAACTGTTCTTGGGGAGTTATCTTTCGGTTTTCATTATGTTCTCCTTATTATTGAGGTAGACAGCTTTTTCATATGCACAGTAGCCATTTGGAATTCTTTTATAAATTGCCTATTCAAGTCTCATGACTATTTTTCTACTATACTTTCCATTGATCTATCAGAAATTTTAAAATAATGATGCTTAAACTTGTTACTAATATACAGAAATTCCATTAATATTGAATGTTATCAAAAAAGCTTACTTGAGCTCCTAATTCTAGTAATTAGGTACTCTAGAATTTTCCACATATATAACCATATCTGCCAAAAATGTCAATTTTCTTGTCTTTGATTCCAATCCTTATACCTTTTACAGTTTTCTTGCCTAACTAACTGCAATGGTAGTAGCTCTAATGGTGTGGTGACAAGAAATGGTGATAAAGGGCATCCTGGTCTTCCCTACAGCCTCAAAGGAAGCTCCACTACCGGTGGTGCACAGGACCTCTGTTTGCTACAAAAGAAAGATTGGAGCAGTTTCCAGGAGCTTGACTGCCTCAGGCAGAGAAGACTTGTGTTACCTGTTCTTCTATTTCATGAGGTAGAATTAGTTACATGGCTCTTCTAAAAGCCACCAAAAGCAGGGGGAAGGTAATGGGATATCCAGTTAGCATAACTCTGTAACATGAGGAGCTGAGACAGACCATAGCGTGACCTACTTGAGTCCTCAGTGAGGAGGTGACATTTCAGTAGAAACCTGAAGGATTATGTATTAGTCTTCTAGAGCTGTTGTAATAAGCACCACAGGCTGGGGTGCTTAGTCAAAAGATTATTTATTCTTTAGTGGTACTTAGGGTTGCACCCTGGGCCTCACACATACCTGGCAAGTGCTCTACTACTAGGCTGCATTCCTAGCCAATTTTTTATTTTTTATCTTCAGAAAAGGTTTCACTAAGCTGCCTCTAGCTCTGAACTCAAAATCCTCCTACCTCTGCCTCCAGAGTTGTTGGATTACAGGCATGTACCACTGTGCCTGACTCAACAACAGAAATTTATTGTTTCTTAGTTCTGGAAGACAGAAGTTCAAAATTGAAGAATAGGCAGGATTGGTTGTTCCTGAGGCCTGAGAAGGAAGGACTCATTCCCGGAGTCTCCTTGGTTGCACATGGCCTTCTCTTCACCTCATCTTTCTCTAATACACGTCTGCCTCCAAACTTCCCTTTTTATGAAGACACAAATCGTACTGAATTGCGGCTGGGGTTAGCTCCATGGGTAGAGTGCTGTGCTGCACTCTGAGGACCAGGGTTCAATCACCAGCCCCACAAAAATGGGAGAAGGGGATATGGCAATCCTGAAACAATCAGCCATTGAAAACCCTATGAAGGTCGCTATGAGTTGGACACAACTTGATAGCACCTAACAACCACCGACCTGCAGCTGTAGCACTGTGGCATCCCATCCCATCAGATCTCTGAAGCTAAGCAGGGTTGGGCCTGGTTAGTACTTGGATGGAAGACTGGCTGGGAACATCAGGTGCTATAAGCTTGGGAGATGGACTCAGCAACCCACTCCCAAAAAACCACCACTGAAAACCCTATGAATAGCAGAGAAGCACTGACAATCGTGTTTCACTTGTTGTAGGTAGGGTTGCTATGAGTCAGACTCTGATTCAATGATACCTAACAACAATCATCATATTGGATTAGTACCCACCTTAAAGATCTCACTTTAACTAGACTACCTCAGATTCCAAATAAGAGCTAGGCATGATGGTACACACCTGTAATTCCAGCACTTGGGAGACTGAGGCAGGAAGATTGTGAGTTCAAGGTGAGCCTAAACTATGTAGCAAGATCCTGGAAGGGTGTGTGTGTAGGCATATCCCAAACAAACCAACTCCAAAGGACACATTCTCAGGTACTAGGAGTTTGGACTTGAACACATGAATTTTGAGCAAAGTTGGTCATACCAAAAAGGGGGGTGGTGCACAATGCCAGGTAGAGGCAAGAGTTTGTGCACAGATCATGAAGTGAGAGAGGGATTGTACATGTGGCCAGCCCCCAGAAAGCCCTGGGGCAGATAGCAAAGGTTCAGTCACATCCACCCTATGGTACTCAGGAAGGAGAATGGAGGTTTTAGTCTAAGAGCAATGGAAAGTAATTGAAAGGTTTTATGTGGGGAAGAGAGATGACCTCACCAATTTAGAGATAAGAGTTGGACAGAAACAAGAATGTCAGTAGAAAGAATGGTTGAAGCCTTGTTGCAAAGTCTAGTTGAGAAATGATAGTGGTCTAGACCAGAGGCTGGCAGGGAACAGAGAGACGTGGATGTGTGCCAGACAGAAATCAGAGTTAGGTTTGAGAGGACTCTCAGTGGATGTTGATGGTGAGTTTGAGAAAGAGATTGAGGAGCACCTCTAGGTTCTGAAGGGCAAAAATGGATGGATTGTGAAAAATGGGTAAAACTGGGGGTGTTTGGGTTTGGATTTCGATGGTGACAAGGTTGATGGTACCATTCTTAGACATGTTCTTTACACTATGTGAGGGATCCAAATGCAGAGACCTTTAGGCGGCTGAATACGCACAGACTTAGTGAGCCAAAGAGGTACAGCCCCCCAAAAATTAGATTTGGGAATAATCATGATAATGTCCTGGAAGGAGAGTAGGAAGAGAGCGAAGGCATGATGGGTTAAGTTTGTCAACTTGATTAGATTAAGAAATGCCTAGGGTACTAGAGAAGCACCCCTCTAGGTGTACTTGCTGATAGCATTTCTAGAGGTCATTAGATCATGAGGGATCTGACCTGATCAATGGATCAATCCCTTGATGGATTGGTGATGTGGCATTACTGGCAAGTGGTGAAAGGTAGGAGGTGTGGGTCTCGTTGGAGGAAGTATGTCATTAGGGGTGGGTCTTGAGCCTATAGCTAACCCTGGCCTCTTCCTGTATTCTTTCCTCTACTTCATGTCCACCATGATGTGAACTGCTCTGCCCTGCCCTTCCCTCCCTGCCACGACGGACATGGTGAGCTGAGATACACCCACCCTCCTTTTAAGTTATTTCTGTCAGGCCTTTTGATCACAATAACTGAATGAACTAATAACAGAAGATTTATTTTAAAAAAGCCTAGAAATTCTTAGAAGTGGCTTTTTTTTTTTTTTTTTTTTTGGTTGAGCATCCATGACAGCTAAAGTATAAAACTCATCGTACTGCCATCAACTAAGTGAAAGCACTGCTGGAGCTGGTGACACCCTGTGTCCTGGGGTCACCCTGTAACAAGTCGGTATAATGTCAAAGCTTAGATAACATGAGAGAGAGTCATGAGCACGAGAAAACCTTTCAGCAAGCACTGGGCCATGGTCAATTTGTGGCAGCATTATTCTGATGGCTTTGGGGAGTTCCAGAGTTGCACTGTGTTTCAAATTTGCAGAAATAAGCCAGGTACTTGCAGCACAGGCCAGCTACCCTCTTTATGAAGAGAGATGAGTCACAAAGTGTCCTACAGGGAAAACCAGATCATTTCTCTAAAAAGATACTGAATCACAGAACACCTGAACATTTACTCGAATTAGCTCTCAGAGGTCTGGGTCTTCCTTTAAGCATGAAAAGCATCATTTTGGCCTCAAACACGGGGAGGTTGCTGACAACTTGACTACTCTGACCCTAGAACCATAGGACATCTCCTGCATAATGCAATTTTGGAGATTACAAGAAGCTGTGCCTAAAATGACAAGATTGTATTTTCTCCTCCTGCCTCTGACATCTCCCAAGTTACTATGTTATGTTGTTGTTAGGTGCCGTCGAGTCGGTATCCGACTCATAGCGACCCTCATAGGGTTTTCAATGGCGGACTGTTTCGGGATTGCCTTGGGAGTGGATTACCAGGCCCTTCTCCCATTCATGTGGTGCTGGGAATTGAACTCGGGACCTCAGAGACTGTAGCACGGCGCTCTACCAACTGAGCTAAATCCCAGCCCCAAGTTATAGAGAATACTTAATGGCATTAGTTTGTCTAATTTACATATACATATTCACACTACAGCAACTGCAAAATAAGAGACTTCAGAGTAAGGTTTCTTATCCTAAATCTTTTATAGAAAGTTCCAAACACCATAACAGTTCTTGCAGAGTTTTCCAGTTTCTCATCAGTCTGATTACACAAAATACTTGTTGACAGAGCAAAGTTCTATGCCCTTGGGGATAAATAGCTTTTTAATTGTCCTTGGTATTAAACTATTCTGACAGAAACTGGCCAGTGTCTTCTCGGCTCTAGTTAGGTAGTTCCATGTGTCAATGTGAAGCCAGTAATTGCTCTCAAGTCAGATGATCACAAATTGCTGAAATGAAAGCATTTAAATAACTAATTTTGGAAACCAACATTTCAAAGCTTTGTAGATATTTGCACAAATAGAAAAAATAAGAATATTAGCACAAATGAAGCTGCCCTTAAAATACTTTTTAAAACAGTATTCAGGGAGAGGCAAAAAGTATAGGGGTGGATGGTCCCGGCATGCTGTGCTACATAACATGTTAGAAAAAATCCACAAGTTTCTGTGCTTCTCCTGTTTGAAATGAAGATCACTGATACTATTTTAAACAAACAAAAGCAAGTTAATTCAAATAAATATCCTTTATTAAAGAAAAAGGGAATATTGTTAAGCACCAAAACTGTATGTTGTTACATTGCATGTACAGTAAGAGAAAGGTGATTGCAATACTTGGTTGTGTACAAGTACTTAAGTTTGAAGTCATGAGTGTAAAAAACATGAAATACAAAGCAATATAATAATTACAATGCAGAAAAATTGCACTAAAGAGCAAAAGGCAACAGTCAGAACAACTATTGGAGATTTCATAGTATTGCTATAAATGCTTGCTTAGTATTTTCTTTGTATTTTTAATACTTTAGAATGTTAATTGAGCATATTTAGGTATTGTAAATTTGCAAGAGATGGCATTTACAATACACTGCAAACTGTCCATTTAATGTAATGGTGGTAAAGCCATTCTTAAAAGCCAAGCACAATGTGCTAGTGTTTTGCTTCTACCTTTATAATATTGCACAAAGCTAGTACATGGTGAGTCAGTTTGCCATTACAATTTTCGTTTACCCAGAACAGCTTAAAAGTCAGTTTCATTAGCCCTACTAGACTTCTTTATTCATGCAAAATGATCTGCAGCCTTCCATTTTTTCCTAAACTACATATTATGGTTTCACACTTGGCAATACATACAGTACAATGAGAAATTCAATGAGTCAGTGGGGGCTGTGTCAAAGTCAAAGAGGTCAGAAGTCCTTGTGTGGGTTGCATTGTCTACCCCTCTTGGTTCACACAAATGAAGGGAAAATGCCCCATTGTGATTATGGAGACTTCTTTACACCAAATTAGTGTTGAGGGAAGCTGGGATAACTTGTTATACCCTTTGACAATTAACCACAGAACATGCAAGTCAATTTTTTTTCTTCTGTTAACGCTTCTATAACCGTTCCTTGTTTTCACCTAAACATCACTTTACAGGGTCTTTCTTTCCCACCCTCAATTCCCCAAACTGAACCACTGCTTGTTGTACCTGAATTTGCCAAAAGAAAAAAACAAAAACAAAAACAACAAAAAACTTCCCCTTCCCCTCAAATGACTGCTTTGAGATTCAGTGTGAAATAACTCTTAAAGTGTCCACCTCAGAGGTATTTTCTGTACATGGACCTTACAGTGGCATAATAAATGTGCTTGTAAAAGGAGGGAAACATTTATAAATTTGGAATTCAATCGATTAAACCATACAAATGCCTAGTTATACATTTACTACAAGCAAAACATAGAAAATTTTAGAATAAACACATCTTTGAAATAAATGGGCAAACATTTAGCATACACACATACACACAAAAAGTGAATGTGGACTCCCACCTTTAAAAACTTCTGTTTACATACATGATAGTTTATTAACTAGTTAATAAACTAGTTCAGTTTATTAATGTTATAAACTCATTTTGTAGGAAACCTTTTTAAATTACATTATATTTACAGGATAAAAAATACCATTGTTTCATTTTACAAAGCAATTAAAAACAGAAACTCTTCTTAATGTGCTTTAACTAAAGAGGATTTGCAGCAAAGTTCAGAAAGTACCACTGAATTGTTCAGTAGCACTAAACAAATGCAATATGCTCCAACAGTAAGGTGCTTCTACTTTCTTACCCCCTTCCATCTGAAATAAATGTTATTCATTCTCTAAGCACAGTTTTTTCTAGTAAGCAATAAAATGGGAAATAAAATGTTTAAAATGCACATTTAACTTTAGATTATCATTATATTCAGTGCAAGAATTAGAAAAACAGTTGCTGCTTACATTATTAAATGGTTGCATTTTAATGTCTGTAATGCTTTTGAAATGTTTTACAGTTGTTTGGTGGTGGTTGGCGGATTTTTCTTCTTCTTCTTCCTTCCTTTCTTCTTCTTCTTCTTCTTCTTAATAACCCGGTATAAGAAATCTCAACTCCCTGATAGGGACTTTAAGGACCCAACAGTATTTTACAGGTTGGTATCTGGTGCTGAGTACATAATATTTAAATAAAAAAACTTAAAAATAAAAAACAAAACAAATCCCTCTGAATTTGTAAAAGGAAAAAGGTTTTTTGTTTAAGGCTAAAAGCATTACTTTGAATTAATACAAACATACTTAATGAATATAATTTTAAAATGTAGTCTTAGAGAATGTGTAAAATTAAACTGCATTCCGCAGAGGATGCTGCCCATTGTACGCCACTGATTTAACAGTTTTAATTCCCAGTATCTACCTAATGGCTAAATTATGCTTTTCTATTAAACATTTTATGACATAACATGGCTACGCCATGTTACCAAATATTGCTACACAGTTCAATGTTGTAGAAACAAGGAAAGTGCTTGTGTACTGGGAAAGCTCCACAGTCCCTCTATGAAGTACCACCCCTTTCTGACCTACAACTGTGTCTACCAGTATTCTTAAAATTGCATTTTACAGGAATGTTTCAGTTTCACAACGAAGAACTAAGAAATGATTGTTTTTATGCTGCTCAAAAATTCAGTAAGCATATAAAATATACTTCAAATAAGACAACTGTTTATCTTTTAAAAATCCTCATTAGCCAGTCATTTCTTCATACTGCTACACTACCAATTAGGATTTAAAATCATTAGGAATACCTTTTCTATACATTGCTACATTGGTTACACACTTAATTTTGGTTGTGTGAGTAGGAAAAAATATTTAAAATTGACAATCAAGTGAGCAGTAACAGTAACCTCAAAACATCCAAGTCATCATCTACTTGTATTCCCTATTTTAAATACAATGCAATTGAGACTAGATTGGTAAATTAACTTCTAAACTGACTGAGCCGTAAGCAAGCAGCTGTTTGTGGACATACGAATGACATGGTAATAGAAGTTTAACTGTCAAATATCCCGAGCTGTACAAAAAGTACAGGCAAGTTTGGAATTGGAAACATGATCGTCTGTAAGTATCACAATAACCAAATATATACAAACTTAACATTAAAGCCAAAGATTCCCACAAGGGGTATGAGAGAAAGGAAACTAAACCATACTTACAAAACTTTTGTGGAGTTCTAAAACTGCTTTAAAATATGAAAGTTCAATTGGTAATACCATCTTGATGGACAAGTTTATTATTGTTGTTAGGTGCCGTCGAGTTGAGACAGACTCACAGTGACCCTCACAGGGTTTTCAATGGCAGATTGTTTCGGGATTGCCTTGGGAATGGATTGCCAGGTCCTTCTCCTATTTTTGTGATGCTGGGAATCGAACTCGGGACCTCAGAGACTGCAGAGCGGCGCTCTACCAACTGAGCTAAATCCCAGCCCCTGATGGACAAGTGTTGTTGTTGTTAGGTGCCGTCGAGTCAGTATCTGACTCATAGCGACCCTCGTAGGGTTTTCAATGGCTGACTGTTTCGGGATTGCCTTGGGAGTGGATTGCCAGGTCCTTCTCCCATTTTTGCGGTGCTGGGAATTGAACTCAGGACCTCAGAGACTGCAGCGCAGTGCTCTACCAACTGAGTTAAATCCCAGCCCCCCCGATGGACAAGTAGTCACTAGTTATTTTGAAATTTTAATATTACTTGTGAATTAACTCCAAAGTTGTGTGACCTACAGTAATTTGTAATTTGTTATTAGGAACCTGAATCTTTTATTATTACATTATTATTTTATTTATTTTGGCAGTACCAGGGATCAGATCCAGGACTTTGTGTGCGCTGTGCAAACATTCCACCACTGTCCCCACTGCCCTAAGGCCCCAGCCTAGATCTTCAGGCAGGGAAATGGGTGTGTTGCAGAAAGTAATTTACCAGAAAATGGGCATAGCTGGCTGCCAACAAGGCTCCCTGATTTAACCTTGTCAAGTAAGAGGTAACTCCCATGGGCTGCTAGGATGGGGTATGCTGACAGTTGTAGCTGCACCCCTACAAAGACTAGTGGAGTTCAGTATGCCCTCTAGTATTTGCTAGAGACTTACAACACGATTCAAATGACAGATCATGGGCTTCTTTTTAAAGTGAGCCTGTTTTATAAAGCAATCCCAGCTGTAACATTAATTGGGTAGAGATTCTCTCAACATATGAAAGTTCCGCTGTATTTTTGCTGCTGCTATTCTGCTATTGTTAATTTAATACTATATCTTTCTGTATTTCTCTAAAGTTGAAAAAAATGAATAAATTTTAGGTTAGGAACAAGCATCCAAAAAACTGGATACATGAAATACTGATACATATATCCATGAAAAATTGGGTGCATAAAATTGATACATGATTTTTTAAAGGTTTGTAATTTACATTAGACTTTTCAAATATATTAACAATCTAAACAATGGGTCTTTGGGATAAAAAAATGTTTTAATGCTTTACTGAAGTTATAGAGGACATACCCTCCCACACTCATCTCAGGATGAGGTTTATATATTAGATCTGTATTTTTAATCATCCCATGTCGGATGTGGGAATTATGCTGGGACTAAAACCAATGTATCATGAAAATGCTACACAGAAGCCCCTAGTCTCATCAACAAACAGTAACATATAAATGCATAAGATTTTGTTTTATATAACCCGTTATCAGAAAATTTTCTCTGTAACTATTTTAAAGAAAATTACATTTAAACATGACCAGAATGTGAGTAGTTTCCTACCCCCACTCACTCCCAGAAAACCAATTCATATACACTGAGGAGCTTTTTCTTCAGTACTGCTTTCTGGGGCCAGGCCAGAAAACTGCCTTGTAAGAAATAAAGTTCTTATTGTAATTTCAATCCTTTACTCCTTCCATATAAAGGCTAACATCTGTCTTAGGCAGAATTACACTCCACAGAGTGTGGTAAACTGGGTCCAACATCTTTACATTTACACAAACCCACAACAATCCTGCTGACAATCCATGACAGGTCCATTCACCTGAATATGTTCTTGAAGAATCCATTACAGCAAAATCAACACCTAGAGCTACATACATAAGTTAAAAAATTTAGTGACAACCAAGGCTCTTGCCTGAAGTTCCAATCAAAGCATTTGAAGATAGTGAAATGCCAGCCAAAGAGGCTTTTCTCATTATCTACTGTACCTTTGTGGAGCACATGCTTTTTTCACTGTGGAGCATAACAATAAAAACTTAAAAAGGTGCATATTAAAAAGAGTTACAATCTGTATCCCTATTACTGAATCCTAATTTTTGATTCTCAATAGGAAAGCCATGAGTTATAGTAATCAAGCAATAATTCAAACAAAAAGACAAAATAATTTGAAACATTATCAAATTACAAAGTATTGCTTCTCATAAATAAGGATGCACATAAAATTCTAACTATTATAAATTCAGAATTATGAAAAGCTATTTAAAACCATGGAAATTTTAACTTCAAACCCTTACAAAGTGTAAGACGGTGTTGCCTTCTAAAAATATACCTTATTAAATGTATCATTGTGGTACACACATTAATGGGTGTGTCTCCGCTGGCTTTTCAGATGTCTAACATTTTTATGAAAATTCCTTTGGAGATGTGTAATGTGGAAATTTTACATGCATTTCCATCTGATTTTGTTTTAATTCTTGACCTACAGTTACCATGATATACTTCTTCTTCAGAGTGTTGTGCTATTTCTATAAGCTGATATAGAAGAAGCTCTGTTTTTCAGATGTCTTTTCAGTACACTGAAAGATGGACCTCAAAGCAGTTTGTACACAGCTCACAGTAAATCCCTGTTAACCCAGTGTTCTTCCAATTCCTAGTGACCTCTAACTTAACTGGCCACTACAAAGATATAAATGAGTGGATGGAAAGAGGTGTGTAAAACACAGCCACCTATGAAAGGCCTTTTCTTCATTGTAGTCAGGAACATTGCACATCTAAAACTCATGTTAACCACTATCAACTGGAATGACTGAAAGTAATAACCTGCCAATTGTGCTTCCTTCTTTTCATACCACTCGGTTAATATACTTTGGATCTAATGGAATCCAATTATGGAACCAAGAGCTTAAGCTTTTCTTTTCCAAAAGAATCAGAACCAATCTTCATCTGTACATATTTCTCTTCTTTCTGTTAAGTCACCTGTTTACAAACAAAATAATAGAGTGTTAAAAAAATAAAAAAGGGGGAGGGATACAAGAGGGTAAGGGGGAACCTATATGAATAATGTACATCAAAATGCACATATGTAAATGCCACAATGAAAAGCATGTCAGAATGAATCACATTAAGGTGTACATTAAAAATGTCCAATTAAAAAAATAATAATAATAAAAATAAATAAAAAATAAATAAAACAGAATACCTTCTCAACAGTGTGTATATATGTTCCCCTATGCCCTTTGCAATATCCAGGTTGAATAGGTGTTTTTTTTTTTTCCTGTCTCTTGTTTAAATGGCCATTTATATGCTATAATGTACAGGAAAATCTAGCAGGGTTGAACTCAGGACCTCACACATGCTAGCCTAGTGCTCTACTACTGAGCTGCACCCCAGCCCCTTTTTTATTTTTTTTTCATCTTGAGGCAGGGTCTTGTTAGGTTGCACAGGCGGGCTCTGGCCTCCATACGTGCACCTGCACATATATCTACTCTGTCAGAATCTCTTGAGTCAAGGCCAGGAAGCCATGTTTTTAATAGACTCCTCAGGTTGATTCTTAGGATCAAATATACTTAAGAATCACTGTGCTAACAAGTAAGTTAATTATCCTTTACTTACTCCCTCTAGAACTAAAGTTTCTGTTTTTAGGGGGGATGGTCCTGCTAGTAGCCCACGCTAGCCTCGAACTCATGATCCTCCTGCTTCTGCCTCCACAGGTGCTGGGATTACAGGCATGCACCACCATGCCTGGCTATGTCCTCCCTTTTATGGTGAATGTTGTGAATGCCCACAGAAACCTATTCCATCAAGGGAGAATAGGGGTGGAGATGTAGCTCAGTGGAAGAGCACTTGCCTAGCATGTGTAAGGCCCTGGGTTCGATCTCTAGCAATAGAATAATAATAATTTTAAAAAGAGCCAGGTGCCGTGGCACACATCTGTAATCTCAGTGACTCAAGAGGCTGAGGCAGGAGGATCATGTGTCTGAGGCCAGAGGCAGCCTGTGTAGCTTAGCAAGACCCTGTCTCAAAATAAAAAATTAAAAATTAAAAATAAAAAAAGGGGCTGGTGGTGCAGGTCAGTGGCAGAGCACTTGCATAGCATGCAAAAGGCACTGGGTTCAACCCCCTAGTACCAAACAACAACAACAACAACAACAACAACAACAACACCCAAAATTTAAAAAAAACATAACATAGAAGATATTTGCATAATCTGTACTGTTTATATAAATTATCATACTTCAGTTGCAATCTGAATTACATACTATTTATAGCAGATGTTTATTAATTTGTTTGGTATAATTTGTACTGCATTCTATAATTAACTTGTTAAAACGTAGCAAATTGCAACTGTTATTTAGGAGAATGCCACGAGTAGCCAAAAATAATCTTAGTACACATAGGCTATTCAAAATATGTATACAATTTTATGTATTTATTAATGATAGCTGCAAATTTATCTAGACAATGCAGGGACTGTGATATGCCTCCATAGTTTTGAAAGTTTAGAAAGCTAAATAGTGCATTAATTGTTCTATATTGACCTTGGCAAAAACTCCTTTGTGGGCAGTTAAGAAGACATCAAAACTCAACATGCGTAAACTGAAGTTATTTGTTAGAAAAAGCTTTTTCTGGATAAGGCAAGAGTAAGACTGTCCCTTTACTTGGGATGTAGCTCCAATGAAGACATCTGTCATAACCACTGTATAAACAACATAGCATTTAAAATAGCTGAAGTCTTTAAAAAGTGCTTTTCTGTTATTTTCATTTCTAGAAACTATAGAGTTAAGTAAAACCTGAATTTTACAAGTTTATGATCCATGCTATAACTGAACTGTATATATAAACAACGGGCTTCAGACTCAGTAAGAATCACTGGACCCCATCAACCAACGTACGAGCTGCAGTACTGAATGCTACTAAAGATAAGAGACCATTTACTTGTTAGTTTTCCCAGTCTGTGCAAGGCAAAGCCTCCTCTTCATCCTCTGACTCAGGGGACGCTTCTTTAATTCTTCTTAGAGCTTCATGGATGCTCCGTGTTAGAGGGTCTGTATCAGGCAGAAGCGTGAAGGATTCTCTCAAAACTTCCTTCTGTACCTTCTTCAATTTTACCCCTTTCCTTATTTGTGCCAAGATATTATTACTATCATCTTCATCAGGAAAGGGAGGCAGAGTTCGCTGTTCAACTTTTTTCAGATGAAAACTACCACGCTTCAAGGACGCTAGCACCTCATCCATGGGTGAACTCACTTTGGAAAATGAAATAGAACAATTCTAGTTAGGACTTTGTTTAAAGTCAAATTTTATGACATGTAGAGCAGTGGGACACATCTAGAGCCTGGGACACTAAACTGCCAGCTACAAAACAGATCATGAAGTGTGGGTAGAAGGTTGCCAGAACAAAAGGGATCCTCACTTATCCTTGTTTCAAAATGTCCCAAGACTCAAATACCATAGCAGGGATTGTTGCTGTTCTTATCATTTCCACATGAAAGAAGTGAGCAGCTTGAGAGCTGGGAGCTGGTCTGGTAATATGATGGGCCAGACATTCACAAGATTTTCCCACTGTACCTGCCTAATCCAAATTCAGACAGTGACTGCGTTACATATTTCATTTTTTAGAACTTAGTGTTGGTTCATTGTGGTAACTGTGCTTTCTTCATTTTGTTTTTACATGTGAAATTATACTCATTAAAATGTGTTTTTACATGTGAAATTATACTCAGATTAAAGTTAATATGCAAATTGCTTTATATATTATTTGCCCATGCAAACCAAAAACTCCTCAAAAGCAAAGATCATCTCCTGTTATTTTTAGAACTTTAAGAAGGCAAATTTGACATGCAATAAATTGCATGTATCCCTATTCCCTTTTTATACAAAGAACATAGGTCTTCAACATCAAAATGTAACAAATGTTATATGATCCTGCCAATGCCTCCCTACCCTTTCCTATGTGTGTACTTTAATATTTTCCTATTTATTTATTTATTTATTTATTTATTTACGTATTTGGTGGTAGTGCTGCAGATTGAGCCCTGAGCCTTGCCCATGCTAGGCAAGTGCTCTACCACTGAGCAACATCTCGTGGTGGTGAGTATTTTACCTCTCAGGTTTAAAATCAGATGTTTTTCTAAAAGAAGAGCCATCCACCAAATAGGTCGTCACTTCAGAAAATATATTTTTAAAATACCCCTAAAAGTGCACGAAGGTACACATTCCTGTGTATCTACATATTTGTTCCTGTGACCTTGAAAAAACCTGTTTACTATTGAATAATATTAAAAAATGTTCTAAAGTGGAATGAAATATAAAGTTTTCACTGTGCCTTACTTTGTATAACAGATGATCATGAAAATGTCTCGTTCACTTACCTCTCCGCCTCTGCAAGCTCTCAGCAGTCTTTCTGAGCTTCTTCCGGGCACTGACCAGTTGGGTGCTATCGAAGAGGTGTGCTGAGGGGGCGCTGGCTGACTTAGGGATCCTCTTCTCGTTCCCCTCCTTTTTAGGCAGACCTTTTTCCACTGTCTCTGCAGTGGTAGTGGCACCACTGTCCTTGATAACAGGCAGAGGAGGTGGGGGTGGGGGAGGGGGCAGTGGTGGAGGGGGTGGTGGGGGTGAGGGAGCAAGAGCGGGTGGGAGTGGGTCTATGGTAACAGGACATGCCTCCAGGTCATTGCTAGTCAAAAGTGGAAGAGATGCAGTGGGAGGCAGTTCAGAGGTAATACCACCGAGAGGTAACGAAGTGGCTTCAAGTTGTACTAATGAAGTATCTTCAAGTTGCGCAAGGCTCCGGAGTTCTGCTGTCTGTGATGACCCAAGCTGGCCTCTTCCTTCTCCTACCTCTTCTGTTTTCTCATCTCCCTGTAACACTCCTGCTAGAGAGTCACAGTGATCCTCATGGGGCACAGGACTTGCTGCACTTTTTCTTCTTGCATGGGCCAGTCGTAATCTGGTTGATTTAAGTATGACTTGGCCAGGGTACTTCTAAAATATCAAAAGTTATTATAACTCATTGTATTATATTAAATACAATTTATGAACAAATGCCTATTTATTTCCTTCTTCAACTGGAAGATACTATTTTGGCTCTTTTGTGATTTTTCAGGAAAAAGAAAAAGAAAAACCAGAAAATCAGAATACCAATGCCTAATACTTTTTAAACAGTTATCACCAATTCCTTTATTATTTGCTTATCAAATACATTAAGGCCTTGTTCCCTCTTATTAACTCAAGAAGCCAAATGTTCAAAATTACCATGTGATTTTTTAAAATCTTTAATGAATTACTAATTTAAATGGAAAAAATAAATAGTATGTAAAGTAACAAAACGTGATGATGTCAAACATATGCGACTGGTATGCAGAAAGCTAAGAAACTATTATTAGTTTACTATACCTTACTATATATTTTCAAATGTATGGCATTAAAAAAAAAACTCTGTGTTTTATGATAGAATGAAGGAAAGAAAATCAATTTTTTGGAGTACTGAGACACAGTAATTTAATTTTATATCTCTCACTACAGAAAAATCTAGCATTAATGTCATTTGGTGGACAACAATTACTTAACACAAGGCTTATCCTTTGTGTTACGAATGCCCTTGCCTCATCCCCGTTCCCTATTTTCACTGTAATACAAAGAGGATTTAATCAAAAGCTCACCACACCTATACAGTGAGTTCTGAGCAGAATTGAAGCACCCAGAGCACTTTAACACTTGGACCCATGAGGCTTAAGCATGGTTCTGAGGAGATGCTGAGATGTTGTAGTATTGAAGTCCAGAGTCATGGGTTATCCTGCCACAGGAAGTGCTCAAGTACTTCTCATATATGCTGATCCACCTACTACCGGACCAAACTTTCATTACCTGCTTAAATGTTCGAAGTCTATCCAGCGTTCTCTGTCTCTCTTGGCTAACCCAGGCACTTTTTCTTTCCTCTTCATCATGTAATTTTTCTCTCTTCTGGTAAAAAAATGAATAATTATTCCATTATATTTTGCCCTACTCATTTGTACTACTATTAGGGGAAAGAAAAAAAAAAGAAGAGGTTCTCTCACTATGTAAACGGATGACTTGAGAATGACTTACCCATCAAAATCTTTTTTTATTTTTATTTTTTGTGGTATCGGGGGTGTTGACCCAACCTTGCACATACTTTGCAAGTCCTCTACCACTGAGCTGCACCCCCTGGCACATTTCTTTTTTATCCTGAGACAAGGTCTCGCTAAGTTATGCAGGCTGCTTCTAGCCTCGAATTTACAATCCTCCTGCCTCTGCCTCCCAAGTTGCTGGGATTATAGGTATATGCCACTGTGCCCAGCTCTATTCAATGAAATTGTTTAAGATAGGAAACACTGTATGTTTTTAATCCAAATCATTGTTTTAAAATTCACACTGATAATGATAAAGTGAAATCTCTGAATGAAAAACTTTTATCTTGAGAGTACTGGCTTAAACAATTTTAGTATAAAACATTTCTGTAATACAGTATTTGGGAGGGAGAGGCAGGAGGATTTCAAGGATTGCTATATTCTTCTAAGTTAAATACAATTGACTTTAAAAATAGCCAGGTATGGTGGTGGCTGATGGTTGTAATTCAACACTTGGAAGGCTGAGACAGAAGTTCGCCGGTTTGAGGCCAGCCAGGGCTGCATAGTGAGACACTGTCTCAAAAAACCAAACCATTTATTGTTTTTCATTGCTTTTCAAACAGAGCTTACAGACATCACCCAAAATAAAAGTGAAAAGAACAGAAAGATGAAACTTAGCTAGAAGGCAACACCAGACTAAGAATTTCATGTGGACATCTTTGGTATTCTTTAAATAGAAAATCCAACAGATTCAGGAAAAAGCTAGGAAATCATAACCTGGTAAAACGAGACTTCCAAAATATAGAAAAACTCTTAGGAGTATCAGAAAAAAATCAAGAGTCATATGGGGAAAGGAAGGCCTCAGACCTCTTCACTACTATATTCAATACTACAAAATATAGTGTGCCAGTTTCTCCAAAGTTTTGTTGGAGAGGACATGATTATATGTATGACCCAGCCAAATTGTCCTTTATGTACAAAGGAAACAAACAGGCATTTCTAAAACAAGCAAGGATTCAGAAATACAACCAGCATAAAACTTTACTGAAATAGCACCTTAATGAAATCTAACCAACTCTAAGATGAACAAAACCAAATTAACAAATAGGAAACCTGGTAACAGGACTACCAGTAAGCAATGAACTCACTTAAATATAATACTCTGAACAACTGAGAATTATGATACAAATGAAGTTCCCGATGGAACATACAGGAACCAAATTGATTATATTTGTGGAAAGAAACAATGGAAAAGCTCAATATCAAAAGTCAGAACAAGACCAGGTGCTGATTGTGGACCATAACACCAACTGCTCACAAGTAGGTTCAAAATGAAACTAACAAAAATTAGAACAAGTGTACAAAAGCCAAGGAATGACCTGGTTTATATCTGATATGAGTTCAGAGACCACCACAAGAACAGGTTTGATGCATTACACACTAATGATGAAAAACCAGATGAGTTGTGGCATGACACCAAAGACATCATTCATGAGAAAAGCAAAAGGTCATTTAAAAGACAAGAAAAAAAGACCAAACTACATGTCAAAAGAGACTCTGAAACTTGCCCTTGAACAATGAGCACTAAAGTAAAAGGAAGACATGCAAAGTTAATTTCAAAGGGCAGTTGGAGAAGACAAAATCATATTAAAATGACATGTGCAAAGAGGTGGAGATAGAAAACTAAAAGCGAAGAACACACTTTGTTTTCCCAAGCTTAAGGAATTGAAGAAAAAACTCAAGCCTCGGCAGTAACAGTAAAGGATTCTATAGAAAAAATATTAAGCGACACAGGAAATATCAAAAAATGGAAGGAATACACAGAGTCATTATACCAAAAAGAATAGTCGGATGATCAACCATTTCAAGACGTTGCATATGATCAGGAACCAACGGTATGGAAGGATGAAGTGGAAGCTGCTTTGAAGGTATTGGCAAAACACAAGGTTCCAGGAGTTGATGGAATACCAATAGAGATGTTTCAACAAATAGATGCAGCCCTGGAGGTGCTAATTTGTTTATGCCAAGAGATTTGGAAAACAGTTACCTGCCCAATTGACTGGAAGAGATCCATATATTTGTGCCTATTCCCAAGAAAGAGGATCTAATTGAATGAAGAAATTGTCAAACAATATCATTAATATCATGCGCCAGTAAAATTTTGCTACAGATCATTCAAAAGTGACTGCAGCAGTAAATGGAGAGGGAACTGCCGGAAAATCAAGCTGGATTCAGAAAATCAAGCAGGCATGGAACCAAGTACATCCCTGCTGATGTCAGATAGATATTAGCCGAAAGCAGACAATGCCAAAAGATATCTATGTTTTACTGACTATGCAATAATCATTTGACTGTGTGGATAACAATAAATTATGTATAGCATTGTGCAGAATGGGAATAGCAGAGCACTTAACTGTGCTCATGAGCAATCTGTACGTGGAACAGGAGGCTGTTGTTCAAAAAGGACAAGGAAACATTGCCTGGTTTAAACTGGAGAAGGGTGTATGCCAGGGCTGTATCCTTTCACTGTACCTCTTCAGTCTCTATGCTGAACAAATAATCCAAGCAGCTGGATTTTAGGAAGAACATGGCATCAAGATTGGAGGAAGACTCATTAACAACCTGCCTTATGCAGATGACACAACTCTGCTTGCTGAAAGTGAAGAGGATTTGAAACATTTACTGATGAAGATCAAAGAACACAACATTCAGGATGGATTGCACTTCAACATCAACAAAACAAAAATCCTTACAACTGGGTCAATACAGAACTTTACAATAAATGGAGAAAAGACTGAACTTGTCCAAGATTTGCTTTACATGGTTCTATAAGTAACACCCACAGAAGCATCAGTCAAGAAATCAAAAGATGAATTGCGTTAAGAAAAGCTGTTGCAAAAGACCTCTTTAAAGTGAAGATTTCACACTGAGGATGAAGGTGCACCTGACTTATGCCATGGTATTTTCAGCTGCATCATATGGTTGTGAAAGTTAGAGTTGAATAAGAGAGAAAGGAAAAGAACGGATGCTTCTGAATTATGGTGCTGGAGAGGAATATTGAATATATCATGGACTACCAAATGAACCAACAGATCTGTCCTAGAAGAAGTGTAATCAGAGTGCTCCTTGGAAGCAAGGATGGGTAGATTGCATGTTATGTATTTTGGACATGTAGTCAGGAAGGACCAATCCCTAGAGAAGAGTATCATGTCTGGGAGAGTGGCAGGTCAATAAAGAGAAAGAAGACCCTCAAGTAGATGGATTTATACAGTGACTGCAACAATGGGCTTAAACATAAAAAAGATCCTGTGCCTGGCACAGAATTGGGGAGTGCTTTGTAGTACACAGGGTCACTATGAGTCGGACCCAACTTGACAGCACCCAACAACAACAACAACAACATTATTTTTACATTAAAATGATTATTTGGGGCTGAAGATGGATCCAGTGATAGAATGCTTGCCTAATATGCACAAGGCCCTGGGTTTCATCCTTCCCTCAAAAGGAGGTGGGGAGGGATATAAAAGGAAAAAAAATATGATTAATTTTACATGACGACTCATAGCCTATTGGTAGTGGAGGAAAGGGGAGTTTGGAGAACATATGAGGGCAATAAATTTTTCATCTTTCATACCATGAGCCTAAAGTCAAAGCTATTTTTAAAACTTTGATCCCTATATTCAATGTTTTTGCAAATCTTGTCAAGTAATCTACCTAGTCCACACTATTTCAATAGTTACAGAGGGCTACAAAATCAGATACAGGGTTCTCTTGTGTGAATCCAATCTGCACATGATTCTAATCTACATCTGATTTTGTAGCCCTTCAAAACAATTGAAAGAGCTTATTCTTTTTTTTATTAGAAATTTTTAATGTACATCATAATGTGATTCATTTTGACATGCTTGAAAGAGCTTATTCTTGAATTAGATTCAAGAATTAAGGATATATAAATTCTAATAGGTCTTTCAGATTCATACTTAAGTGCTCTTGTTTACAAGTAGCATTAATTTGGAATTAAATTTTTCTTTGTAACTTTTCCCTGTACTCTTAATATTTTATAATGATCATGTACCTTTTTTTATATATGCAATAGGCAAGTGTTTTTTAACTATAGGAATGATTGAGAAACAATTTTGTAAGCCACTAATTAAAACTTCTCATAATAAAAGGATTTTAAAAGTAGTAGTGAAGACATGTTCATTGTTAGGTGCCATCCAGTCAGGTCTGACTCATAGTGACCTTCATAGGGTTTTCAATGGCTGACCATTTGGGGATTGTTTTCAGGAGCGGACTGCCTCATCCTTCTCTAATTTTTGTGGTGCTGGGGATTGAATCCAGGTCCTCAGAAAGTGTGGAGCAGTGCTGTATCAACTGAGCTAATCCACAGCCTGAAGACATGTTTAGGACATGTTTTTAACATTTGCTATATGATCAGAATTTATACACAAACATCAAAATGCTCATTTACCCAAGAAAAAAAAAACATTCCTTATATAACTGGATTAATGTAGAAAACCGTAAGGTTATAGAATAGGTCATTTAACATGTTAAAATACCACCTATGGCAACAAAATAGTAGGAAAGAGCCTGCTTAAAATCAATTCCATTTTTTTAATGAATTATTGATTTCCAGTTCAACCAGGCACTATGTTAAGCATTAGGAAAACTGCAGGGATTTCTAGGTGGAGGTGGAAGGTGTGTGAAGTTTTAACAAACATGGGGTTTAGTGCTGTCAAACACCGAGGTGTTAAGAGTTCAAGTTTTCTAACTCAGCCAACTAGGGGTGGGTAGTGATTGGGAATTCACATTGAAAATACAAGATAAAAGAGGTCTGCAACTGAGGAGTGGAGAGGACAAATCATCTAATGAAATATTAAGACAATCTGGATCTGTGGCAAGAAGGAACAGCTTTGGTAATCAGGAGGCATTACCTTCAGAACATGAGGCTTGAGCCATACATGAATACACTTCTTCAGAAAGTGTGCAGGTAGACCCAACAGGAAGTTAATCTGAGAACAGTGTCAGGACTAAAGTGAAATTCTTGGCAAGGGGATGAAAAGTGGGAGTAGAGTTTTATTAACTGAGGTTGAAAGGCAAGTGACTGATTTATAGTTGCTGATTAGAGAATTCCTTGCAGAGTGCCAGGGTAGCCATCTTATTTCCTAACAGAGTGGAACCATCACACAGCCAAGAGACCAGTTACACTTCTTCTTGGTAGCTGAGGGGTAGATCCTTTGGATGTGCATTAGCCCTTTGGATTTGTGGCAAGGGAGACAAAGAAATATGGGTGAGTAAAGAACATTTTTCTATCTCTTCCTCTTTTGGGGACTAGAAAGACCTTTTGCCTTTAGAGAGTTAACTAAGAGAAGGTCATAAGAATTCTCAAAGACCAATTATTACCGGATACAAATCCAGGCATCTCTCAATACTTGTCTCAGATGCCAGAAGACTTGCCACATAATCTTAAAGGTTTTCAGATGGGAAAACAAAGAAAAGATATGACCTGAGTGCTGCATTAAAAGCAGATATAAAGGTTCCCCTTTAGAAAGAGATGCCCAGAATTGCTCAAGGACATAGTGAAGCAGAAACACACTCCAACTCCTCGCCCCTGCTCCACACTCACTTCTGTTCCATAGCTGGAATGTCTAACCCTCCTACTTGGCTAAGTTAGCAAAAAGAAGGAATTATTACATACTCAAGTGTACCATCTGGTAACCACCTGTAATTGGGAGTGAGTGTACATCTCCCCATGTCCAGATACATACCATGGATTCCCAAGGGGACAAAGAGTCTTTCTAAGGCTTGTAGAGTAGCAATCACCCCAGAGTGAATAGAGTGTTCTACAGTTAAAGTATTTTATCTAGGAGATATTAGTGCTGAGGTATTGAAAAAGAACCATTAGTTATCAAAGACAGAGGTGGAGTTTTCAATGGCAAATCTGTATCTCTAAACATTATAAATTAGACAGAGTTCAGAAATAAATTAGCTGATTAATCATACTGTTGATCTATCAGCTAGTACACTTAAAGTCAAGTTCATTAGACTCTAAAAGAACCCAGATGGCCATCTATATGCAGAATGAACTCTGAACTAAATCTGACACCTGTGAATTCAAAATGGATCACAGATCCAAACCCAGAATGTAAAACTGTAAAATTTCCAAAAGAAAACATGAAAGGAAAATCTGTTTCTTAGAGTTACATAAATCTGTGTTAGGCAGAGAGTTCTTAGCAATGCTACTAAAGATATCAACTGTAAAAGCTGAAAGTGAAGCCAGGTGTGGTAGTGTACAGCTGTAATCCTAGTACTTGGTGGGGGGCTGAGGCAGAAGGATTGTGAGTTCAAGGCCAGTTTTGGCTACCTAGTGAGTTCTAGGCCAGTGTGGGCTATATGGCAAGAATCTGTCTCTAAATAAATAAAACCAAAACAACAAAAAACTGGAAAAATAAATAAATAAATAAGTAAGTAAGTAAAAAGATCCCAGATGGAGAGGGGAGTATGGTTCGGACCCTTGAGACATGAACTGCTGAGCTTATGTGGGGAAGCAGAATCTTTAAACTGCAGAGAATATAGCAGTATTGTGCCAAAGAGCGTAGCCACTAACTTGTCAGTCTTGGAATGGATACCAGTTTCCTCCTTCTCTATCTGAATAACTTGAAGTCACTTATGGATCCAGAAAATGAAGTTAGTTTAGCTTTGAAGGGGTTGCGGGATAGCTGGTGGATGGTAACTAAAGAGGCTTTGGGCTTCTATTAATACTGCTTACTGATCTGGGTATGAGTTACCCAGGAATTACCATCTTATTAAAATTCAAGTTATATCCTTTCCTAAAAGACACATTGCTCTAGGAAAAGCTGTGGCAAAAGATCTCTTTAGAGTATTGAAAAGCAAAGATGCCACATTGAAGACGAAGGTGCGTCTGACTCATGCCATGGTATTTTCAGTCGCATCATATGGTTGTGAAAGCTGGACATTGAACAAGAGAGACAGAAAAAGAATTGATGCTTTTGAATTGTGGTGCTGGAGACGTCTATTGAATATACCATGGACTGCCAAAAGAACCAACAG